>JAABNY020000113.1:820758-832132 GCA_015164015.2 Brevimyrus niger | reverse complement strand
GTTGGGGGCGCGGTGCGAGGGTGGGGGCGCGGGGCAGGTGGTGCGGGGGGCCTGGGGGGGGGGGGGGGGGCGGCTCCCACCGCAAACGGCGGGGGGGGGGGGAGAGTATTGAAAGCACAAAGCTGGCAGAGATGCTCAGATGACACCTTGAAGACGTGGAAAGTGCAGGAATCAAAAGTTATTTAGGCATTCAGGCTGTTGCGCTCTGTGCCAAATTGTGCAGAATATAAACAGATTTGCTTCGCAGCAGAATTATAATTTATAATGTGGCAAGAATATAAATCCATCTAAGTCAGTGTTTTCCCTGTGGAGATCTTTTGAGTTAGCCTCCAATGGTCAATTCACTTGCATAATTTAAAATCTATACTTTCAAATTTTTCTTCAAGGCCTGTCAGTGGGGCTTAGCTATTTAAATTTAAAGTAATCCAGTTGTGGTACGGTCACATAATTTGAAAATAAGCAAACTTTATTTTTTTTTAAAGGTCTGAGGCATTATGGGTGAACTGACTGTAATACGGATCCAGTTGCAAATAACCCATCAAAAAAAAGTTAGATTCTGATTTTATATTCTGTGTTGCCTGGGTCCTGCAGATGGACAGACCTGTATTGCATAAGCCAGGCCATTAAAAATACATTTTTGGTAGCATCGCCCAAGGCTGGAAATGAGACACCGTACTGCAAGACCCGAAAAGGAAAACAGAAAGGAACGCCCTGATTCAGCTGGGTCACCACCTGCTTTTTTTAACTGCCAAAATTAAAGAAAAAAGGGTCAAGCTTTACATTAACTGCATTTTCACAGTGCCTTTATAATGCATCCATAGAACGATATACGATTATATGAAAATGTTTTTATTATCATATTATGTGTGTTATTAATGCAAATTAAAGCTGTTAAGGTTTGTTAGGATGCTAAGGTATACTTACACGCTGCTTATGAATGTTCCATGAATGCATTATGAATGCAATATGAAGGTGCAGTTAATGTAAAGTGTGACCAAAAAAAGTTAACGCACCATCAAGACTGACAAGAAAACAGGAGAGATGATGGATTCAGGTTGGTTGCCATGGTGCTAACCTCTGATCTAGTGGGTGAAGTGCTGAATAGAAAGCTCTTTTCCTTGTCTTCTTCTGCTCTTCAAACAACAATAGTCACTGTTTCTTTTGATAGTCTGTCCATCCATCTAGCTGTTCGACCACCCATGCATCAATCCACCCACCCAAAACTCAAACCATCCACTGTAATTAACCCACGCGTGACCAGTTTCATAATCCAGCAATCACTGACCATAAGCCCTTTGCTCTGTAAGCAGGACACCAGTCTGTAGCCGCACCAGCAGCAGTAATAACAATAACAAATTGCTTTCATTTTTCACAATAAATGACTTTGTGCAAGAAACGCTGTTGTGCTTGTATTTTAGGCTAAATGACTGCTGCAAACAGAAGAATATGATTTAATGACTGTCGTTGGATCACTTTAAATACATTGCAACACAAAGGATAACTGCTGTTAGAAGGGAATGAAAAGAAATTTAGCCTGTCTGATTCGGTTAGGCCCAGCTGCCTGTGCTTCGCTGACCGCCCTGTTAGGCAGACGCCCCTTCTGAGCACTTCCTGTGGCTGGTCCTTATGTAGTGACATGGCAGACAATCGAAGGGAACAGAGGCGTCCAACTCAATATCTTGCAGCGCCGTTCCTATTACAATGTAGTTCTTATGCCGGCCATCTGTCTGAGACACAGGTGTTGTTTATCAGAAAATCGTTCTTTTCCCATGAAACACTGGAACGTGTGTTAACAGCATGTTTATCTGTATTCCTGACATGACCTTCCAGCAGGAACACTTTAAGACACAGGTTTACCCAGGCTGATACCCAGGGGCATCTGCTAAAAATGGGTCTCAACTAACCTTGTTTAATAAAAGTTTAATGCTCCCCCCAAAAACACATAAACAACTTTTACAGTCCCTGCCGCCCAACCCGCCCCCTCCGGTCGACAACTTCACCATTGTACAAAATAGAAATGATACTTAAATAGCCAAGGGGCATCTAACAATGTTAATGTGCTTCTGCCTTCCAGCCAAAACAAACACCATTTGGGTCAAAACCTCCTTTGGTTTTCTCTTCTGTATCAGTACGTGCAGTGCCATACTTCAGTGGCCTCTTTCTACCTGTTTATTTGCTGCATGTGCAAAGGCCCAACATACGCAATCATTCAGCGGCACAGTTGCAGTACAATATGATATGTGGAATAAGTATTTTAGCAAAATTACAATAAAATGAGTTAGGTGAGAGAAGTAACAAGAAATAAGTTTCTTAGCATTGTAGCATTATACAAGTTTAAAAATGTACAAATGGTACAGTGTGACATGCTGTGAAACAGCAGTCTAACACATTGCGGGAGCTGGGCTGGAGAGTTCATTCAAACTTCACTGTTCTAATTAACAAAGACTTCCTTTATAAAACAATGAAAATAAAATGTGGTTGTGGCCCCTTTAAATAGCTAATGAACGCATAAGGCTTACAGGCACGATGCTGTGGTATTGATGTCATGGTCAAGATGAACAAGTTCAAAAGAAGCCAGTCTGTACACAGCTTTGCATTTATTGTAAGGCCATTACAATAGTATAAATTTGTTGAAGCCATACAGTGTGCAAAGCTACCTACTATAAGGTGTTCAAATATGTGGACAAACTGCACCTCACCGAGAACAGGCCTTAAACTCTCTGGCAGCCTCTTGAATGTGCCCGGCTTAGTCTGTTTAACTCTTGTAAATTACTTAATCAAACTAGCCAGATGGACTTCAGAACCTGAGGACACAAAAATGTCGGTTAGTCCTGTCTTCTCTCTCTAGTTGCTTGGACCCACCTCCTGTACAATCTGATTGGTTATCTCTCTGACCCAGTCATTTTTCATTCTGCAATCATAACATTTTAGTGTAAGCAGAACTCCCATGAGCACATTTTGGCAGGGGCCTGATGATCAATGGGAATGTGACACGTTAGCACAAGATCGTTCCAGATGATCCAGGCATCGTTCTGCCTGCTGCTGGGTCACAATATCACATTTTATATCAAACATTTCAAAACCAGGATATTCAATGAAACCCATGAGGTGGGTGCACAGAAACAGAGGTCTTGAAGCAACCATCTAAAAAGCAGACAGTAGCACTCTGCTTCTTATTACTTTAATTATTACATCCGCAAAAAATAAAATAAAAATGTGCTCCCCACTTTTGATATAAAAACATCAGTAATCACACTAGTGAATCCCCCACCGTCCTTCAGGGGTTTCTGATACAATATCACCATCTGCTACAATGCAATTAAAAAAAAGCACATGCCCAAATTTGCTACCCAATTTGCAGTACTTGTTGCCTGAGTGCTCTCACAGTGTAAGCACAATCCCCCTAATTTTTCTTTTCCTGTGCTTTTACCCGGCGATTAAGGAAAACACTGACAGCGCGATCACCAGAGGTCGAGACGAGACCCGCCACTCAGTGAAATACAGCAGTGAAATAAATGATGCAGGCGTTCTGCACCCCCATGTCCCTCAGTGATTCTGACCATCTACTTTAAAGGACGCTAATGAAGGCAGCGGGATAGACAAGGCCGCAGCGATGCAGTGATTAGCCGTATTTCAGTAAGAAATGCTCAGTGTTTTTGCTGTTTCAAGAATGAAGCATCAGCGGCAGAGGACGGGGAGGGCAGGAAGGGGTGTGGCCTTAGCGACTGACGAATAGCGTCGCTTCTGCGCTAAAGCACCGGGTCCTGCCTGATAAATCTTCTACCCCATTAAACCCGCATGCCGAAAAGCCTTATTAATTGCCTGGGTACGGTGAACGGCTGAATTAATTTCTCCCCCCTTTTTATATGGATCTCTCCATTCCAGTTTGGAAAATCATCTGCATTTGCTTAACCTCTCACCTACCCATATGTCTACCTCAGTTTCCTCCTCCCCCTCCACCTCCCGCTACTTTGATATGCTGCACACATGTTCACTCCTCTGGAAACATTACTCGAAATTGTTTTGATTTCACGGAAGCAAGCGGTCAAACTCTGAGTTCAAGGAGATCTGCGTTTTAGGAAAGGGTGCTCTCTGCACAATAAGGCAACTGCTGCTGTATTGCTATTTGGGTTTGGGTTAAGGTTACAACAATCACACCCCCACCCCCCACTTCAGCTTGGCCTAGGAATTTCAGCACAGAGTCTGAGATTCATAGAGTCCAATCAATAGAAGGACGTGGACAAAAAATAACCATTTATAAACATAGTGCCACACTCGGGAAGTCTGATCTTAATGATCTTCATATAGCAAAGTGTTTCTCCGGAATGATGAAGCCTTCTTACATTACAGTGGATTGTGTGAGTGGTACTTCATTTTTTCTGGGTCATTGATCCTTTTACTATGATTAGTAATGGACACATTTTTCTAGAATACATTTTTCCTCTAGAATGTAAAGGCTTTTTAAAATGGGTATGATATGATGCATCTATCATTACCTCTGACAATTCAGTTATGCAACATTTTTGTAAATGGAATTAATTCATCTATCTTTCCTAACTTACAATATTCGATGCAGGTTTGAGGGGAGCTTGGAGACTCTCCCAGAAATAAAGGGCAGGAAGCAAAGGACGTTCCGGATGGGACTGCAGAGCTGCCTAGTCACCTACCCAGCATATCATTGTTCCTGGGAGGGACCCAGTGGGGCATGTGTGAACTCCTCTTGCATAGAAATAAACAGTGAGAATCAAACCCGCAGCCTGAGGGTATGAGGTCGCAACCCAGCCTGCTGGGCCTCTGCACCAGCCTCTGTTGTTAATATGATTAATTATTAATATCATGCTCTCTCCTTTGGCAGTGTTTCTAGATGAGGCACAGAGGCTCAGCTAATTCTCTGCACTGTATCACAGCTGCTCTGAATGATATGGGAACTTTAATGATCACCCATTATTCCCGGCAGCCCGCCGAACTCCTGGAAACATTCCAGGCCTTTGAACTAAGAGATAGATTCAGGTGTTTCAAGATGGTAATATAAAGGGTGCTCTATGAACTAATGTGCTGGTTAATGCGTTTACTGATTTCCTGCTGAAGGGTTGAGCATGGATTAATAAAGCCAGGCGATAATAATTTTTTTTATTTAAAAAAAAAAAAAAAAAGCTGTTTAGATGTTTAGCAGAAGTCAATTATTTTTATGATGATTCATTTCGGCAAGTATCCTAGCATCGTACATCCGGCCATAACTAATATTCTCCATCCTGCACGCTCAATAATTATTTATAACTTTGGTAATAAAAGGTTAATGTAAAAATTCGAATGATAATCATCGCTGTAGCAATTAAAATTGATTAAGAATTATGAATTTCAGGAACAAAAAAAAAAATCACTTTTTCCCAGTCACTGTATATATATGTGATAGGATGCACTGATATGATAAGATGCCAACACTATTCAAAGCTACACAAAAACCTAGTGCTTTTCGGCTTGTAGGCCAGGGTCCCTAACAATTTTAACCATCATTACATTTGAATAGACTCGATGCTAACAGTAAGTTGCGACCTGCAGTTCACTGGCTAAGCAGACTGGTAATTTCAGGAGCTTAACTGGAGTAACTGTGGTGTGCTCATTTTCCTGACAATTACCTTGAAATAATCATGTCAGAAGCAAACAATCAGCTACAGCACTATTGCCATGGCATAAGAAGCGGGAATTCTGATGGGCACGTTAATTGTGTGACAATCGAAGCGGTTTTGTTTTGAATCCGCAGCCATAGTGTTCCTGGTGTCTGAATATGGCTAAGGGGATGTAGGTGTGATCACAACAGGAACTGAGATGCTGCAGTTTGCGGCAGGCACTCGATTTTTCACTTGAGAGACATGCTGAGCGAAGCCTGTCATCTGTGATGAAATATCAGCCACTGAATGATGGCGGAATGCTCAGTCTGGCTTCCGGCCAGTCGGGGCTCCATCTCCACGGCGACGTGCTACACGGTGCCGCTTCCCCAGTCATCTCCCATGGGCCTTGACGTTCTTATTTTCTCAACTCTGACTCTCCATTCAGCGGGCTCTCGTCCTTATAAAGGGGCAGAGCTGCTCCAGTGGATAGAGTGAAAGCTGCTCCGAATCCTCCAGCAGCTCGTTAAGGAAACACACCGGTGCCTGATGGAGGGTTTCTGCTCCCGGAGGCAGGAAAGTGATACTTGGGCCCAATGTTCTCCGACGTCCAGCTGGAGGAGGAGATAAGCCGCTCGGACGAGCGCGCTCCGTCGCTGGCCTGCGACATGACAGCCTCGGGTGGGAATCTGCAGCTCATCTTTGCCGGGATGCGCCAAGGGCCAGTGCGTAGGGGTGAGCGTCTCAGACCTGGAACTGAGAGACCAGCCCCCTCTATCTGGGCACCAGTCTCCCACCCCTCTAAAGACACCCAATGGAAACTCTCCAAGACAGGATGTATGGAACTTCTTCCATCACGTTCCCATTCGCTTTCTTGGCCTCTAGCTTCAAGAGCCACGATCACATGTCAGACGTGTCAAGTTGATGCCATTTTAATTCTGTGTATACATGATAGTGCTGTGCTGCAGTTAGCTTTGGCCAAAAAAAAAAAAACTGATGAAGATCAATGATAATCTTCACACACACACAGTCGTGTAATCATATCTTTTTGGGGCCCACTCATTCATTTTTACGGGGAAATTTTTTTAGAATTACATAGATTTTTTTATAGAATTGAGGTTATCCAAATATAGACAGGCCTCTGTGTGTGCGTGCTCATATGTGTGTGTGTGTGTGTGTTTGTGTGTGTGTTTGTTTTAATTTTCCCAATATATAATCACTTAATTTTATTTTAAAAGCCTAAACAGAAACTTGTACTATCCTGACTGTTCTCAAAGCAAGTTAATGTGAAGAATTTGAAAATAGTCAATTTTAGATGCCACTCCTTGTTTATTTCAAATCAAGACATAAATGATTATGGTAAAACGAAAATACATCTGTAATTAACAGGTTTTAATTCCACCTGATAGGTGTGTGTGTGTGTTAATTGCCTCTTATGCTGCCATCGACACATAACAACCATGTAAACAGAACACAAAACAGTAACAGATGGCGTTAATAACGACTGTCTTAATGTTAAGTTGAAAAAGTAAACAGCAGGAGCTGGGTCTGTACTTTGAGACTTGGGGGGGGGGGGGGGGGACCCAGCCACAAGTCCTGGCTATAGTGCAGACCTGACAACAGGTCCCAAAAGCACAGACACCCAGACTGTTTAAAAAAGGAATCTGCACATCAGGGAACGAGTCCACAGTGAAGCATCCATGCATCTGTTGACTTTGCAGACCATGTATCCATTGCAGGGTGACGGTGGACCTGGAACCTGGAGTCCTGGAAGCCAGGGCAGGGGTTATCCCAGACAGAATAGTACATTAGAAATGAATAAATGAGGAAATTAATACCCTGATTAAAAAAATGTAATTTATTAATCGATCAATTGATTTTAATTGATCTCTTAGGGAGATTGTATTTAACTGATGCATACATTTTAAATAGGACTGTCTGAATGAGGCAGTGCTGGGGCAAGCAGTGCGATTCATGACAGCGGTAAAACTGCATTAATGGGTGAGATCCAATCTGCTGAGAGATGTTAATAATGTCCAGTGCCGTAGGTGTGGGGCATTACCTCTGACAGCACTCCCACTGCGGCTCTATGTATCGATGCCGCGGTTTGGATCTAGCCTGTCGCCATTAGCGACCTCATTTCTCAGAATGCGCCGAATTCATTTCTTATGTCATTCAGCTGATGCCGTTCCCACAACATGTCAGCAAGAGCAGCATCGAACGGGATGACGGAGAACTCAGCATAGCGATACAAAGTCAAGCCACTGTTTACCTCAGTACTTGCTACTGGCTCCTGTGCCGGGCAACAAATACAATGAGCAGTTCAACATGATTCATTTACAATTCCATCCATCCGTTTTGAAAAATCTGCTTAACTAACCATAGGAGCACAGTATTTTGGACTGACAACCTATGGTACACAAGTATCCCCCAGGGGTGGGATGCCAGTTAAATGTAGGACAGACATACACACATCCACACACTGAGAGCAAGTAATCTCAACTTCTGTGGGACTGTGGGAGGAACCAGCTATAGACCATTCAAAGGGCCATCCAATTATTTACTCTATTAATTCTGTTTTTACCATATCAAGTTAGTTGATTAGCTTGTTATGTAATTTAATGGTGAAACTAATATATACATTTACCCTTCCCTGGTATAGAAGTTTGAAAATCTTCCATGCTGCACTTTAAATTAGATTTGCCAGCGTAAGCACAGATTGCTGACTCCATCAGAGCTGAACTGAGCTGGAAAAAAATACAAAAAATGAAGTACAATAACAAAATAAGAACCAAAATAACCAATCTGAGAAAATGACAGTCTGAATAGCTTATATCTCCCATATTCTTTAGTCTTTATTAGCTGGTATTGTTACATTTATTTTAGTGGTTATATGAACTATATTGTTTTTTTTTTCAATCAATATTGTACTATATTGTTTAATTTTATGTTATTTGTGTTTTTTTTTTTTGCCTTAGTGGTCTGTATTGTTGCATTGTATGGACCATGTTTTTGGCATATATTGTTTCTTGGTCTATTGTTTGGAATATATTGTGTATTGGATTATATTGTGTGGTGTATATTGTTTAATTTCCTTTGTTTGTTCTCCAGTTAACCATCCTTTTATACTTGCCTTTTTAAAATACATTTTTAATTAATTTCCCTTTCTGCAGTTGTTTTGCTTTTCTCTTCAAACCTCTCTTAATGTTTCGAGTTGTCCTCTGTTCAATCACTCGAACGTGAAGTCGGCCTTCCCGGGAAGGGCCTATAAGCATGTCTTGACTTTGAGGGTTAAAGTGTGTATTTACAGTAACTAATTACACTTTACAGAAGTGTCTACCCTACTTTTGCCCATCTCCTTTTTCAATGACATTCCCTGATTTCCATTTATTTACTACTTTATTTTCCAACGTATTTAATCAGCATATTTGTATTTTACTCTGTCAAAGTATATGATCTACAGACTGATCTACCGAATAAAGTTAGAGATCAGGGAGGGAATTTGACACAGTTGGATGAAAATGGAATTTCAATGAGATTTTTTCTCTTTCAGATTTTTTAAAGTGTTGTTTTATTCCTCACTGTTTCCTTTTAAAATTCAGACTCTTGCTGAATATTTAATGGCATGGAGAGAACAGCAAGGTCTAAGGATCATGACTTTGTTTCTACATTCAACAGACGGGCAGGAACACTCACACTCACACGCACGCACGCAGACGTACATGCTCGCACACAGACACATACATGCATGCTTGCATACACACACACATACACACATTTGTAATTATATAGTTGTTGTGACTCTCCATTCATTTCTATGGGTAAAACTCTAATCCCAACATGACGACCTTAACCCCTACTCAGCCCTAACTATAAGTAACCAAGCAAAATATGAGACTTTTGGCATTTTTAGTTTTTTGATTGCAGTCACACACTTTTGTGAGGACAGGTTCTTATTACATTGTGGGGGACATTTGGTCCCCACAAAGTAATATACTGCAAACCTAATCCACACACTGCCCTATGTACAGATCACATATATTCAGTGTAAAAGTAACAGTAACAGACTAATGATGATCAGTGACACAAGCAAATATCCCCTCCTGTGTGCTGTTGACTCTAACATTCATGAACCACTTCCTCTGAAATACAGGAAATGTTTCTCCTGTCTGCCCATATGAGAAAGAAGCTGAGGTCCACACCAGATATTGATAGAGCCAGATTGATGTAGTCCTCAAGGAGCCTGTCAGCTTAACCCAAACAAAGGCTGCTTCATTAATTGCGAACTTATTGTCATCACCTAAATAATTCTGTGCCAGAAATATTCTCCAGAGTAAACTGCGCAGGATAACTAAGAGAGAATGGGACAATGCCTAACAATCAATGCTAGCTCAATTCATTTTTATGGAGTGACCTCCCCAACGTAGTTGCCCAAGAGCACTTTACATATACATATATAAACACACACAGTGCCAAACAAACAGAGGAAACAGCCAGGAGAGAGTGGAGGACAGGCATAAAACCCCTTAGGGTTTAGACTGGTGGGAAAAAAAACACTTTGGGGTCTAAAAAACATTTTGGGGACTGCCCACCCCCAGGCATGCAGGCCATACAAATTCAACTGAATCTCCAAGTATGAGCAGGTACTGTATATAAGTAACGTTCTGCTGTCCTTGCGCTGGTCGAATGGCAACACAAGTTAGCCGGCATTTAGGGTTTTAAAATGTACTCTGAGTATTATCTGTTTCTGGGAGCTGTTAAGGTGACTCGCCCCAGTGCTATTATCAGGGAGGTGTTCAATTTGAATGGCAGCAGTCCAAGAGCAGGGAAAGGCTGAGGGCTGGCCAGCAAGATTGAAGGCCTTCACCCTTATGCTGTGGACAGAGTGGAGTTATGAAGCAGCAATGCGATGGGATGAGGGCAAATTGATTATGAAGGACAGCTGCCTTCAGGTGGTGAGATATCAGAATTGATTTGTATCTCCCTTTACATTGGCTACGTGCTCTTATACAAGGTTGAGTCAGATTCAGGCAGCCTCATCTGTCTTGCTACAGACTCAGGGAAATATTTTCCAATACGCAGCAGTGGTGTTTCTGATTGCTTCCTCTCCACCCCTTC
This sequence comes from Brevimyrus niger, assembly GCA_015164015.2. Lineage (NCBI taxonomy): Eukaryota > Metazoa > Chordata > Actinopteri > Osteoglossiformes > Mormyridae > Brevimyrus > Brevimyrus niger. The sequence continues at coordinate 821,408 of JAABNY020000113.1, read as the reverse complement.
TAGAGGCTGGAAAAACAGCGTTAAAATCTCGTATATCTTTACACTACGCTGAGCAATTCATTAAAAGGCCTCGGCGCAGAATCCATCTGAGCTTGTATTGCAGGTCATGGCCACAAGACAAGCAAGAAGAGTTTCTAAATTTTGTTTTGCTGATACTTTGACCTAATTCCATGCATGCATTTTCCATAACTGCTTGTGCAATACGGGGAGCTCACCCCAGAAAACACAGGGCACAAGGCAGGGGACTGTCAGTCCAGCAGACAGCATAGACACACTAAGGGCTGCTTAGCTCTCATGTATCTGGCATGACACTCAGAATCTCGCACAAGAAATGTTACAGCAAATCTATATTACTTGATTAGAAGTCTAAAATTAGCTAAACCAAAAGTGTTGGGGCAGTTTACAAGGTAATAAAACTGTTACATGCATATAAATGCGTGTCCATGTGTGCGTGCAGACTTGTCTTGAGCTAAAAATCTCACACCAGCCCAGCTGAACAAAGTTGAGTTTGGTCACCTAACCCACTAACGGGCATGTTTTTATACTGTAGGATACCACATGCCAAAAGGATTTGATCCCACAACCCTGGAGACACCTTACCCACTTAATGGCATGTTTTTATACTGTAGGATACCACATGCCAAAGGGAT
>JAABNY020000113.1:784507-804149 GCA_015164015.2 Brevimyrus niger | reverse complement strand
GGGGGGAGTTGATATTGGGGGGACAACCTAATATTTAAAATATAATGGTCTAGTTTTTTGGTGGGATGGGTGAAGCCAAAATAAATATTGGGGGGGGGTACAAGTCTTCCCCCATCTTTTCTGGTTCCTATGCCCCTGGTCCTGACTACAGTTTGAAGATTTGAAAATTAAAACTTGTGAACTGAAGGTCATTCTCAGTCCACCTTCTAGCTGCCGCTGTTTCTCACATGTCAGGTGGCCCAGTGACCTTTTACTAACCATTCATCTCGATCAGAGAGTTACAAGAGTTATAAAGCATGATACATCAGATAAGGTTCAAATCAGGAATGTTATTCAGAACTGATAATAATGACAACGATCTCCTCTTTCAACTGGTGGTCCAATATTTCAGTGCAAGTGGCTTTTTTATGATGAAATATTTCACATATATCTGTTACGGTATGTATGTATTGTTTAATAAAAAAAAGGCATAGAAACAGTCTGACTCCTTCAAAAATACCCAGTGTAAATTCTGGAGGTGGGATAGTTGGACTAAGAGTGAGAAGCACTATGGTCACAGGCAGCTCAAGGCAGGTGACAGCTTGTTGAAGGCACCTTTCAAAAAAGGGCGTGAGGTGCCCTTTAAGTGAGATGAATGGACGACCAGCAGGAACGTTTTTAATGGTCTCCAGTTGCATACCTAACCTTTCAAAGAGAGTGCAGACATTCCATTGCCAGTTATACTTTTTTATTGCCCTAATTTTTGCCCAAGTGTGATTTCCCCTGATATTCTCTCACAGAACCTACCGGAGACGTCGGAGGTGTGTCTTGCCAGTGCTACTGTTGCTACGTTACATCTCAATGCGAGCAGAAAAGGTCTTTCAAGTGGCTTGTTAAAATCTTGTTAAGACCTTAGTGCCCAAGCATGTTCCACATATGACTGAAAATGTCTCAGATAATCAGAATACGATTTAATTAGCATTCTTTCTTCTTTTGTATTACGGTACTGTGCAGGAAATGTTTAAAGCAATTTATCTGGGTAGCAAGTGTTTGCTCAGAAAAATTAAACCACATGCAACTATGAGTAACAATAAAAAAACAAGATTTTTTTTTCTATTCTCGCAAAAACGTTACTGATATCTTGGATGGCTGGATCACCGCTTTGGATCTCCTCTCCTCAGGGGCACCTCAGCCATTCCATGTATTTATTCAATTTCACCACCAGTTCATTTAATTAATTAATTTGATTAGCTAAAAATCTATGGGATGTTACTTAGCCAAACATGGTTTTGCTTGTTTTTAGGTAAAAAAAGACATGGGTGTGTGTTTGTTGCAAATACTGGGGTGATTTAGGAGATGTTTTGAAATGGCTAAGCTAACACACTTTGACAGGTGTAATATCATAGTTTTACACTGACAAGAAGATCAATTAAACATCATTTGCTTTCACTGCCTAAGACTTTGCACAGTGCTGTATGCATACATACCAGGATAAAATATCATGAACAGTCATAAGGCATAAGGCAGCTCGAGTAAACCACACGTTAGAGAAAAAGGGACAAAAAAAACATTTCTGGGAGATTATCCCTCCTTGGCCAGCAAGCGGGGGAGCAGTTTCTGATAAGCCCACCTTCTGATAAAGCCAGTGGCCCTCCAGCAGGCGACGTGGCCCTGCCTGGCCGGCCCACTCTGCCAACCGGGCCTCCGCGGCGCCAACCTTCTGCTCCTCAGCACGCCTGGAGCAGCGCCGTCTCAGGCCAATCGCTAATTACAAAGGTCCTCTCTCTGTGCTCATCTCACTGCTCACCCGAGCAAACAGGCAGCGTCGCGGAAACCCAGCACGTCAGACATTCGGAGCTACAAGAACCTCTCTGCATGGTCGGCGCCCCATGGTCCCAATGCTGAATGGGTAAATTGATGGGGGAAGGGAAGGATAATGGGGTTCTGGAAATGAGAAGATCCCTCTATTGGTCCTGAATCACCTTGAATGGACTTAAACGGAGTTACACCTTTCTACTGCAGTGTTTCCCAGTTTGGTCCTCAGGGACCCACAGTCGATCCCTGTTTTTGCTTCCTCTGAGCCCACATTTTTGCTCCCTACCTAGAGCTGAGAGGGAGCAAAACCATGGACTTTCTGTGGGCCCCCGACGAGTAGATTGGGAAATATTGCTCTATTGTGAAATGGGACGGTATGGGACAGGTTAGGACTCTATGGCAGTGATCAGGGGGCCGGTGCTTCAAGTCCTCGAGCTGGCAGTGTGATGTCAGCGCTGAGCCCTTCAGCGAGGTCCTTAACCCCAATTACTGCAGGAATGACGCTGACCCCGATCCTCGCTCATACAATGCTCTGGATAAAAGCATCTACCCAGTGAATGAAAAGGAAAATGTAACTGCAATTTCGAGCGTCGATTCTGAAATTCAAAAACCCGCCAAATGAACAACCGATGATAAATTTTGCTGTACCCACCATCGCCCTGTCATTACTTGTCCTGCTCATCTATGATGTCCTATGGTTGGATCAGCACCCCCTATAAGAAGCACAAGGGATCACCACGCCAGATGGGGGGGGGGTGCAAGTCAATGATGAAATGCCAGTGTCTACACCAGTCATTTCAGTGTGTGACAAATAAGCCCGTTCCAAAAAGCTTTTCACAGCTAGGTTTTTTTTGTTTTTATGTTATAAGACAAGGTATTGCTGTGTCCATAACGGGCAGAGCACAGTTCAGATGCGATGAAAATATTGCTCTGTGGCTTTTTAAATGCCATTCAGCAGCATTCCACCGTGAGCGGGCCTGAGAAATGTGACACAAAATGAAACCCAACAGCACCAAGTACAAGTGATGTTAAAAAAAAATTAAAAAAGGCACCGAAGGCTCGGAGCCCATTTTGAATCCTGTTAAATTACGTCGAGCGATTTGCCACCATCAGCCGGGCCGGTGTCGCCGCGCGTTACTCAGAATGCCTGCTCTGTCTCGCGAAAGCGGGGTGACCCCTTTCATATGCAGACAGATTCCTAGACCTCTGTACTGTACGGCTCCCACCGGGGCTTATTATCTGTGATCCGCGGCTGCTGGGCCTGGCGCCAGCTCGCGAGCCTTGCGTCCAAAAGCGCGGCGGTATGGGAGAAAGCGGACCCTGCATATTATGTATTCTCCACAAACCCGGCATCTTCTCCTCCTGCTGCAAAAAAAAAAAGGAGGAAAAGAAAAAAGCCTTTAAAAAAGGTTTTATTCTGAATTCCAAATGGTGCTGACTGAAAGAAAGGTTTGCTTAAATGCGCACCTGTCCGGATGGGTCCAGACTCATTTCAAAGTCTCGCGACGTGTGCCGTTCGCAGTCCAAACTAAGCCGCCAGCTTCCGTCACTAAACAGCCTCTTTGAAACGGGTGACAGGCTTGTACGATATACGAAACTCTCCGTGGAGTTGTGGGGTGATTCTGCACCTCACTGCAGGAATGCACGAAAGGCCTGCTAAGTGTATTTATAAATAGGAATTAAACTAGTGACAAAGCTCACCTTTAATCCCATCCATGAAACAACTAATATATTGGTCCCCCAATTTCGGGAGTCAGAAGGGGGCACAGGGGAAGAACAGGGAGGATCGAGAGAGGAAGGAGAGCAGGGGGTTGTAGAAAGAGAGAGGTCTTCTGGGGCTAAGAAGTCAGAATAAACACCAGCTCAGAATGCACAGGAGAGGAATGGCAATTTTGCAGATCCTGCTGGAAACCGGCCCGTGCATGCAGGATTCGTACTGTGGCTGCACTGGGAGCCTCTGTGAGCAGAACCTCAGCCATGATGCTGCAGATAGGCGGACCTTCTTATGGCCGGCGCTCAGTGGCTTTCCGTGCTATGCAGATGTTTGGGGATGTTGAGCGACGGAAGCAAGCGCATGTTTCAAACATGAGGCGAGAAGGGCTACGGGGACACTTCAATGCGAGGAGTCTTTGTGCATGACTGCAGTTTTCTTTCCCCCGGCTAAGTCCAGCACTGCTTGTAGCTAACAGGAGGTCATTTGAATTCACCAGGACCGAACCGGTCTGAGGGGAGGCATGACGATAACATCAGCGTGTCTCTTATTATCGATAATTGAGCCTCTAGAGGTGGACTGTCCGAATCGGCGGCCGAGCCTTAAGCTAGGCCTTTTGGCATTTTGCCAGGCCTGATGGAAGGCCGGGCAGACTACCGATTCCTTTCACGTTCGGCCACCTCAATAAAGACTAAAGAAAACGAGCAACTCTCTGTCAGATAACTAATCCGTAAAGGACCGTCCTTCTGGATCACTGAAGCTCGGTGAAAGATTACCTGTCATAGACATTGCATCCCGTTTCTGTTGACATGTATAGTTTAATGGTATGACCCTATCAGGAACACCGTTATCACTGCAGGCCAGATAAGTAAAATAGGCCTGAAGTAATGTGCAGCCAGGGGGAGTTACAGTTGTTGGTCATGCTTACAATTAAATGAATATCCTACTGAATCAACAAGCTACAATCAACAAGTGTGGTGCTAACAACCCAAAGGTCGTGGGTTCAAATCAAAGGGAATCAGCTTGGGGGGGGCAGCCTTGGCTTGAACGGCGCCAAAATAGACCATAATCCGAAAAGAGCAGTGAACTTTCACTGTACTCGACCATGTGGGTGGGATGCCATGTCACTTTCATGGAAACACTGGTGAGTCATGCATGTGCGGCTTGGGGGCGGGCCTTGCCATGAACACCAGGTGCAGATGCATCTCTATTGGCTGGCAGAGTGTCACCCTTCTCAGACAAAAGGGTGCAAATGGACAGTTCCTTAATTCCTTGATATCTCTTAAATATTACCGTATATCAGTGACAAGAGGCACGTGTTATTTATAGAAGCATACTGGCATCCTGTAGCGCAGGGACATACAAAGCCAGAGTTACATACTATGCATAAAAATGTGCACCATTTTCCATGATCTTGGCAGAGAGTGTAGTGTGTCATCAGACAAGCAGAAATCGCAAAAGGCATACATTTCCATGATAAATACAGGACGGAGCCGTGGTGCCTTGGTCTGTGTATTCTTGTCATGCAAGATTTCTGATCTCTGCAAATATCTCTCTGCCTGCACTCCTAAAGAGCACCTGGGGCTTGCGTTATGCATCCCATGATTAGACAGCTGTGGATGATGACATTCCTGAGGTGCCAGAGGAGGGGGGAGGAGAAAGAGTAATGAAAACACATGCAATACGGGTCAGGAAAGAAAAGAAGCAGGCTTTTTTCCCCCCACAGTGGAAAACTGGTATATTTCTCACCAGATGAGGTAAGGAGTTGGTCATTTCGACATGGTTACAACCATGAGCTGGCTCTCAGGGTCAAGTCAAATACTTTAGTGGGCAAAATAAGCATGAACTATCAAAGGTGCGCAGGCTGTCGCCTCTCAATAAAATAAGGCATGAGTGTTTGTACATCAAAACACTACCTTTCAAGAGGCTCATCTTATTTTTCCTACATTTTGCTATCATCCATCATTGACTTATATAGTTCATATTAAAACCTATGTGAACCGTGAATTTATTAGGCACATATGTATATTAGTTCTTCATCATAATAATGCATGTGTTCACAGTAGTATGTCAAACAGTTCAAGACCATCCATATGTCAACACCTAGAGGGACCATAGGTTGGGTACCCAGGGATGCATTCGTGACCCAAGCCGTGTTCGTCTCAGCCTACATAAACTGTCACAGACACTTGACTTAATTTGAATGGCAACGCTAAAAGAAACTCTAAAAATAAATCTTGCAAAGTATCAAAGTCCTTTGTGCGAAAGAGTCTGCATGATACCACAACGACTGCGACGATTTAATCTACAAGAAAGGTGCTTAAACGGACTTGTTGAAAAAAAATCAGGTTGTATGAAGATGGATGAAGCTGTAAAGCCACATCAGACAAATCTTAACTGACAAGGAGGATATTCTACTTTATATAGATTTTTTGATGTTCACAACAAAATGTATAACATCAAATCAGCTCTGAGCCTTTTGCTATAAGTACACTTAACCCAAGGTGCGAGAAACTGTCAAATTCAGTACCACGCCGCATTCGAGTTTGACTAGTGAGTTTCAGGGTACAGGTCCGTTTCAGACAGCCATAGCAAAATTTCAAAGCAAATATCTTACTCTGTTCTTGAGCCTGCACACAAGTTCAGGAAAGAAGGGGGCAACGATTCATACGTGCATTTCAACAGTAGTGTTAATACCCTAAATCTAAGGCAGAACAACCATCCGATGAGGTCATGTGTGTTAAACAGGTCGCTTCTTCAGTTTATGGTACACTGCTAAAAATGTGAATACCAATGCCGACCTCCCTACTGAATCATCTCCATGGCAACCTGGACTTGGATGAAATGGGGAGCTCTGTGGGGGGTGGGAGGGGGGCACACTGGGCAGGGATTTCTGTGAGCTGTATACCTGTAACGGCATGTTTCAATTAGGGTTGTACAGTATACCCATCAGCATTGGCTCTCCAGTGGTTCTGATAACGGTCTTGGTTCTGATCCACTAAGGGATATTTAAACTAAACCCTTCAAAACAGAGACCCAGCCTCATAGGTACTCAAACATTGCTGCTATAATAACAACAACAACAACAATAATAATAATAATAATAATAGCACATTCTAACTCCCCCCCCACAAAAAACTAAATCCTTTCCTCATATCACAGCTCAGCGATCTTTTAGGCAAATGAAATGCCGGAGATAAAACCTGCCAATTGTACTCCTTGTATCTATTCTTCAGAAAACTGCAGCGCTTAAATTGCTATCAAAACAGCCACTACCTTTAGATATATTTACACTTAACACACAAGAGGATTACTGCACTGTAAGTGTAATGGGAACTGGGAAATATACAGAGAAAATGTCCATAAGAGAGGGCAGTACAGGGTGTGCCGAACGAGCCGCCAGAAGTCCAGAGGAAGGGGACCGGACGCCTACTCGGCCTAAATACAGATTCACTCTGAAAGCCCTTCTCAGTGACTGCAGCCGGGAAAAATATCCTGAAACTTCAAGCAGGAATTTGTTGAATTGTTAAAGCAACCATCTGCAAAAGTGAACATAAATATGCATAGCGTTTAATGGACAGCATATGGAAATGGCCAGGTTCTCCATCTAAAAGCATCACAGTCCCAGGAGGACTCAGGACTACATATGCCCTTTGGCCTGGGTGTCCCTCTCAGCCGGGTGTTTAGGGCGGCCATATTTCACTACAGGACACAAGAGGTAATTTCACCCTCTGCCAAGCAGAGCAGGGCAACTTTAAATGGGGACTAGAATCACTCTGTCTCTCCGGGAGTGGGATGGGGGGGAGGGGGGGCAGTACTGACAGCTTTACAGGAGAGCTGGAATCCTGTGTGTGTGGGCGGCCCCCATTCCCCATGATGCACTGCTGCGTCCGTGCGTTTGGAAAGGCACGGACCGCATGAAACACGCAAGGTCACAGAGACTGGGAAATAAGAAACAAACGAGGACAGTAGGCTTAAAAAGAGAGAGGGAAAAACACAAAACTCTTCCCCTCTGGTTAAAGAGTTAAATCTCCACATGCCATAATTTATCGCAAAAATATGCGAGATGCCTTTCGCCGGGTGTAAATAAGCAGCATTTTGCGGGAACTGGGAAAAGAAAGATAGAGTACAATGCTATGATTGGCTGGAATAGTTCAGTATACGTTTGCTTCTCACAAAGCAGCTGTTTGCTTTTCACAGAGCAGAGCAGCTATTTTATGAGGTCGTTCCATTAAGGCGGAACAAGATGCGTAGCTGTTGTTGCTTGACATGTCCTGCCAGGATTCTGCACGATAATGATGCACATGTAGCGCATGAGAAAAATTATAGCAGGAACATTACAAGTCATTTTCTGATGATCAGACAACAGATAGTGCTGTGAGCGGATCCATCACAGAGATCGAAATCCTGCCTCGTTTCCCGGTACCGCAAAGTAGGCCTCGCTGACAGATCCATCTCCCTTCTCCTTTGGACGTTTCTTCTTATTGTAATAGTAATATTTCTATTTCCTGTCCCTCTCCCCTGACTGTGCCTCCGTCTTCGTGTCACTTTGTGCTTTTTTTTCCCCCTTCTTTCCCACTCCGCCTTTTATCCCATCCTTCATCCCCAGCTTCCCTCTGCCTCCTTCCACCCCGGAAGAAAACCCAGCAGGAGCAGACGTTTGGCCTCATGCCGGCCGTCGGCCCAGGCAACGGAAGCCCGTGAGATTCCCGCCGACTCGCTCCATAGGGCTTGTCTTCCTCCCGAAGTGCCTTGACAGTTCTCACCTTTTTACTTTCAAATCGTCCTGAACAGGGAAACACACAGGGTTGCACAACAGACTTTGGCGATGGGCTGTCACAGGGTGTGGGATCAGGCAGTAAGGTATGGGCATCCATTACCCAGCATGCCTATATGGGCCAAGAAGAAAAAAATGGCATTTGATTGATTTGTCACACAACTGCATATCTACCCAAAATATCCAATCCCCTCATGCATAACTTTGCTTACATATCTGTTTGTTTGTATTTTTTTTGGTAACGTTCCTTTATTATACATGAGTAATGCATGCAGTGTTACGCTTGCTAAGTTCAGTAAAAATATAGAAAATTTATAGGTTTTATAACGAAAACATTACTTCATTCATCTGTTTACAAAAAATATATTACAAACAAGCATAAGTCTTAACATAAAACATTTCAAGTGGTAATGAGTTGAAACCCAAATTAAAGTTCTGAAAGAGCTGTTCCGAGTTAAAAGGTTCATTGATGAGCATCAATAGGTGCTTTTTAAACAGTAACACCTTTGCAAGAACATAAAACATCAAACGTTTGTGTTTAGTATCCATTTGGCAGCCAGTTACTACAACTGCAATTAACGGCAAAGCAGCAAGAATAGAACTGAATGAGCCAGTCAAAAAAATGATGACATTTAATAAAAAGAAAATGTGTGCGGATGATACACAGAGATACAGTAAACATTGCTCATCAGTGGACTTTTGTTCTGAAACCAGTGCATATGCAACTTTTGCTAATTACAGAATTATACAAGCGACCCAAGACTTTTTCCAAGAGTTCTATATGAGGTTCTTTGTCCCACAGTTACTTTAGTCCCTAAATTTGTCTTGGGAAAAATGAGCCTTTGAATTCCACGTTGCGGGTGGGGGGATTGTCATGTGTTCTCCGTCACTGACTGGTTTATCCCATTTCTCCGCTGGTTACGGTGTTTATTGTGTTAGTCAAATTTGTGATAGACAGCCCATGATGAACCCTATCACTCTCTGTGATGTGGGTTTGTTTGTCAGATCAGTGTCTCACCACAGTTTGTGTCTGTATGTGATAATTAAAGCTTTAAACTTCATTCCTGAATGGGTTCTGGTTGGGTTTCAAAATGATTCATTTTGACTCATAGCTATATAAACACTGGAAATGCAAACACAAGATGCTAGTAGCTAGTAATAATAATAATAATAATAATAATAAAAACATGGGTAGATAAATTTCTTTACAACTTATTTAGACAAATCCATTAGGTGATTTTAAGTTTCGCGTTAAAACCTTTCAAAGCATAAAATCTGCATGCATAACTAAGATGCGGATGAATGAACAACAAGATGGTGAAAATAAACCCGAGAGCTAATGCAGGATGGTTTTAATAAAATAGCTGCTGGTGATGGTGGTAATGGTGCAGCACACAACAATGGGACAATGGGGATGGAATCGGACAGACTCATAACCCGGGTACCTAATGATATAGCGGCTCGTAAACTGTGCCGCCGTCACTCTAATCCTGGGAGCGGTTTTAGCTTGTTCCATTTCAGAAAAAAAAATGAAATTTTCCCTGCTGCCACCGCTATCGAATTATGAATCTGTCACGGACAGACGCCACCCTGACAAATACAGTAATGGAGCCACCTCGAAACCGAATAGAAAGCTGACAGACAGAAAACTGCCGCCGTCCAAGAATCTCACATCTCTCTGGTCTGTAACAACAGTCCTGCTACTGTCCCAACTCACCAGGGGCCAGATCTGTCCCATGGAAGCAAAAAATATTAATATCTCCTCAGTATTGTTCTATACCGACTAGCTTTACTTTCCACAATGTGTTGGCTATATTGCAGGAGCTCCCATCATTTTAATGATTGTAATCCCAGGGAGAGCACATAAATCATAACTCTTCCCTCTACTGTAAGTCGCTTTGGATAAGAGTCACATAAATGAATTTAAAAAAGCATTTGGTCTGGACAGTTAATGGCTGCAGAACAAATATGTTGGGGAATTTCCTCACCGGAGGCTGCTGTCACAGTGACATTGGCTGATAAACAACCTTTTTTTAAAAAAAAATCCCCAGACCACAGGTGTTGCTCCTGACAGCTTATACTTTCATATACTTTTACATACATTTTGTTTCAAAGTGTATTTTAACTGGCACATGACTGTGACATGAGACAGTCAACACTATTGTAATCAAACCCGTTTGGACTATATTCTCTACACATTGGATAGTAACTAACTGTTGCGAGGCAATGCTGACTTGCAGCCAGCAAACGTTGACCTGTGCAGCTACTCAAACAGGCAAACTCCCACATTAATACAAGCATTTGACCTGCCTATTTATCATTGTGAATTTGTTAATTATTTGATCTCAAAGGATATTTAATGGATGACTGATGTCTTTTTTTTTTAACGGAAAGTACTTTTTCTGTGCTACTTTCATCCACCAGCAGGCATTCATACAATTTTTATGGGTTTTAAAATAAAATATTTAAACATTATAGTATTTATTGTATTATACATCACTGCTTTGTCTGCATCTCATGGACTCTGCATTTATCTGGAATCTTTCAAAGCTTCTCTCTCCAGTCCTTACATGGATGAGGCTTCAGATGCCTGTTTGGATCCAATGGGGAAAAGTCTTCTTCCCTGACAGGCTCCAGGTCTGGTGCTGTGGGACAGGCTGACCAGAGAACGTTCCAGGCTAATTGACACACCTGTCGATTGGCTGAGTGGACCGTGGCAAAATAGTTCTCTTTGATCTTTCAATCTCAGGAGTTGCTGTCCTTTCTTTTAGTGCCAGAACTTCAGCATGTGTGGAAATGCATTAGTGACAGCGCTGCCTGCAAGAATGCACAAAGGCTCACCCACGTGGAGGAATAATGAAGAAAGCCTCGCCTTGAGCCATGCGATATAGAAAACCCTATTAAAGGTGAAAAGCAGGATTTCTGTGGCGGCCCTATCACTTTAATTTATTTTGAAATATATTCAAACCACCGTTTAGAAGAAATAAAACCACAAAGCATTACATAAAAGAAACCCCACTCGCAGATATACACCCATCTGCATATAAATCTTTCAGTACTTCACGTTTTAATACCTGGTGGAGTAGGCAAGCCAAACCGGGGTTATCAAGTCAGAACAATCTGATATTACTTATGGATGCTGATTCCTTCAGAATAGTGGTGTAATCTTCTTATAAGTTATTACAGTGATGTGCGTAGTACTTTGCATTTTCATGCAACTTCTGCTTTGATGTTATTGCCTCTGCAGTATAAGCAACTGTAGACCGATGCAAAGTAAGGTTATGAATAGACCATGATGTAATATATAGCTATGAAATTTCATACATTACAATGATGAATTGATATTTAGCTGTGGGTGTTTCAACTTCTTAACTGTTTTTTTTTTTTTTTTTTTTAAGCAATGTATACCACCTAAGTACTAATTATGAAAATTACTAACAATCTCTGTTTGACAATATTCTCTTTTAAGGCACATGGTGAAGCATATAATAAATAAGTATAATATTTCACCATGTGCCTTAAAAGAGCATCATTCTTCATAAAGATAAAACGTTTATTAGTATTCACTCACAGCTAGAAATATCTGACAGCTATATCAATGATTGAAGTGTGGATCTGCAATAAAATATGCATTTGATTGCTGGTCTAAACCAAGCTACATTTGTACAGCTCTGTGTTTTGCTGGATCCATATAGATGAAGCAAGGTTAATTGTGCCCCCGGAGGGACTCCTGGGAACTGAGCCTACAACCTTCAAGCCATGAGCCCACGCGTTTAAATGCTACAATATCCATTGCTCAAAACAAGCTAACATCAGCAGTAGTGTGATTTAAACACCTCTGAATAGAACAATATGCATTCAATTTAGTTCTAGAATGTCAAATGCATTCTGAAGCAAAACAATAACACTCAGAATTGTCCTGAACAACATTACTATTCACAAGCTGTCCTTATTCAATGTCTCCTTTCACAGACAATACTGTTCAGTAACTGATATTACCACGGCGTTTTCTTCTCAAGAAATGTGACCTTTCTTTTCTAATAGGGATGCATGAAAAAGCAGTTTTTCCTGCCTTCCTTCGCAATTAGTAATTATCTTTGAGCCTCTTCGTGCCTTTTGCACTGCGGACCTAGACTCCCATCGGGTGCACACCGCACATCAGTCCCAGTAGTGGCAGGTGTACGTGCTTCTGTGCCACCATTGTCCAATCATCTGCTCTTCCAGTGCAGTGTTGCAGTTAGCCGGAAGTACAGGGACCTAGTCAGGAGAACATCCTCAAGCAAAAGGCATTCCATAATAGGGCATAGATACAGTAACACACTAAGGGCTGTTGAAACCAGGGACGACATGCCGACACTATGCTCATAGAGCCAGGGCAGAAATCGATCACAAAACGCCAGAGGACACAGTGCTACCCATTGAGCCACTGTGATACTCTGTTTTGCTGGTTTATCAGACTGCACTGTGAATTCCCTGAAGTGTATTGTGCTATGCAGATCTGTGTACACTCAGTGGCTAGGTCACTAGTCCCACCTGCTCTTTAGCACAAACAGCCTGCTGCTACAAACAGCCAATCATGTGGCTGCGATACATGCTACAAGATCAAAAGGTACAATTACTGTGCTTAGCCATTTTGAACATAGTGCGATTGCTGGTTTCACGATCTCAGAAACAGCTGCCCTCTTGGGATTTTCACGCATACAGTATCTGTAGTTTACAGTGAATGGTGACAAATGAAAAAACATTCAGTTGGGGAACAGTTCCGCGGTGGAGAACACCTTGCTAATCCGAGAGGTCAGTTTAGAATGGCCAGGTTTGTTGAAGTCACCAGAAAGGCTGGAGTAACAGCTGAGTAGAACAGCGTTATGCAGAATGGCTCGCAGGAATGCAGAACGCATCATCCCTTGGAGTGGCTCTGGAAATAAAAGGGGGTCATACACACATTCACAGAATTACAATCAATCTCACGGTTATTATAACAAATTTAAATTTGGCGATACCTGATTTTTGATAGCGTGTCTTAATGTACTTACCTGCTCCCCTTTCAGCTTCCAAGGACTCCCTTCTTCTCTGAGGTATTAAACATGGCGGGCCAAGGTAAGAATTGTGTCATTGTCAGGATGGTCAGCTGCAAGTCTGCCTACCGTGCTGGAATGCAGCAGGCCGGTGGAGTTACTATGGAGACGTGATTCCTTGACATCGAAAGCTTGACTATCTATCCCACATTAACGTCAACGAGGTGAAACGGAACAACAGCTCCGCGACGGCTAAGTTTCGCCGCATTTCCAGAGGTTAGCCAGTCACTCCGAGGTTGGCCGGGCGGCCGTAACGAAGTGAAGTCCGGAATGTTCCGGGACGATCGATCGGGAGTCAAAGTCGTAGACCGAAGTACGCCGTCTGGCCGGGAGACTGCAAAGCGAGGCTGACCACTGCGATGTATTAAAGTTTCAAAAAGGGGGAAATGCCGTCGCTGATTACCAAGAAGTGTCCCACTTTGACCTGGATTAAGGGGGCCTGGATGGAGCTGGGTGGGGGGGGCCGAAGCCGGCTCTGCTTTTATTGGCGGCATTAATGCGACAGCAGGGCCTGGCTCACATCTAAATGTTTCATTATAAGGGGAGTGCAGATACAATTTCTCTCCCTATATCTGCCTGGCGCTCTCGCCCTCTCTCAAAGGGAGAAAAGTAAAAGCATGACAAATTGAAATAAATGAGAATGGAGAAAGGTGGTAGGGACAGGGGGCCGCACTGTGAGGCCGGGCGTCTCTGCATTCTCCACCAGCCCACGGTCTCTCACTTTATCTATTCCCCCCCCCCCCATTCTTTTTATACAGAGTAATGAATGACAGCAGCTGCTATTGCTTATGACCTTCAAAACACTTCTTCACAATGAGGATGAAAAGGGAATATTTCAAAGAAAACTTTTCAATATTTGAGTGCAGCTCCCAGAGGAAAGAGGATTTCATAACCTGTGGTTTCATACTAATATGTATTAATATTATTAGTTTTATTAGTATATTATACCCCTCTACATATACATATGCTATTATATAATATCCATCCATTATCAGGATTGCAGTTATGAATTTTAGTGGTGAAGTAATAAGTAAAAGTCCCACAAAGTATGAAGCATAATGGGAAAAACATTTCTGGGGGCCATTTTTGGGGAGGTGGGGGACCCTCCCCCCCCAGGCAGAGTTCCGGCTCACCGTTCAGCACACATTTGCACACTAATGCCAGACACCAGTTCCAATAAAGTACGGATTTTGCAGGAGGAATGCAGGGAAGGTGGTGGAAAGGCACGGAGAGAGTATGCAAGTTCTGCAGAGCCAAGGGCCCAAGTCAAGCTTGGGGCCCTGGAGGTTTGAGGAACTGAAACCAAAAAACTCTGCAGAATTTACCATATACCATATGCTATGGGATTGGGGAGATTCATGGGATTCACCAAAACGGAAAACAAAATCAGAAACAAAACTTATGTGAATTTACAAAGAGCTATTTTTGACCACTAGGTGGCAATGACACCAAAGATGCTTTACATCTAAATCGAGTGGTACATTTGTTTGCATCCATCCACCCATCCATCTTCTAATCACAAATATTGGTCTAGGTTGAAGAGGTTCCCTTTTACATAAAAGAAAAAATATGCCCAAAAAAATGTCCACATGTAACAGGAAGACATGTTTCTGAACTCCATGTTTTGAGGAAGAGTAGCATGCTGTAAGTTTTTTTAGGTTTATCGGTCCACGAAAGCCTTCAGGATTCAGCACAGCACGGAATGTGTGTGTGTTTGGTCCACTGGCCGACCAGTCCAGCATCTGAGCCTTTTATCCAAGAGGATGTCCTTATATGTTCTACCACAGCCTGCCCGCCGGCTACTGTCGTGATCAATAAGAATAGATTTTTTTTTTTAGGAAACCATCCCTTGGTCTTATCTGATAGTGATTTTGTGTTTTTATGGGGAATGACGAAAACAGTCCATTTAAAGTCAGCAAAGATCCCCTCGTGTGTGAGGTCCCCCGTGCTTTCCCGCTGGTTCTTACGTGCATGCATGGCTGCCTATGTCATGTGCTATAATGTATTACGCACGCACCATTGCACACTGTGTTCTGTGACTCCCCGTGCCTGCTCCAGATGGATGGTACGGACGCGTTACCAATAACCGCAAATGAGGCAGGTGAATGGACCACGTTTCCGGCACCTCAGCATGTGCGCATGCAGTGCTTTGTTTGCAGCACAAAAGAAAACAGTTCTGGCAGAAAGTTATCGCCACCAACAGGCTTCAAGATAATGCATCTTTTTTTTCTTTTTTTTTTTTGCCTTTCGCTGTTATAGACAATGGTACAAGACGACACTCTGAGGTTTGCTGTAAGTTCATCCATCTTCCATAACTGCATATGCAATACGGGGTGGGTCATGGTGGAGCTTTATGTCAGCAAGCTCTGGGTAAGAGGAAGGGAGCATGCTGGGTGAGATGGCAGCCCATCACAGGGTGCACACACACACACACACACACACACACACACACATGCACATGTAGGGTAAATATATCCTTATGGGGACCGCTCATTCATTTCAATGGGAAAAATGCTAATGCTAACTATGACAACCTTAACCCCTACTCTGCCCTAACCATAACCATACTGTAAGTAACCTAATGAAGTTTTTGCATTTTTAGTTTTTTCATAGCAGTCACCGATTTTTATAAAATAGAGTTTTCCCTTATGAGGACCAGGAAACCGGTCTCCATAAGGGAAAAAAAACAGATATTTATCACGTTATGGGGACATTGTGTCCACATAAGGATAGGTAAACCCGCTTGCACACACACACACACCCGCACACATGTACACACGCACACACACAAAATAGGGAGTTTAGAGATGCTGAAGTCTTATTAGGTTGTCCTAAGGCTCTCTTATTAGGACTCCTGGAGGAAATCAGAGTGCTTTTTGGAAACCTGGAAGGAACATGGCATCTCCAAACGCACACAGCTTGGGGTGGAATTCCACCCCCCCAGCAATGAAGGCGGGAGGGTTTTCTGCTACCCACTATGCCTCCCTACTTGCCGTAAGCTGGTAAGGAAAGATAAATTCAAGTACCTATAACTTTTGGTGTCATATACTGTATAGCTTGTACACACCATCTGGACACTTCAGTAACACAGTGAGCAGCCTTTCCAGTCACGCCGAACCGACCGCTTGCTGTGCTCACTACAAAGCTGGCGGTGGCAGAAACTGCTCGCTGCTGCCACCCGGCAGGCTGGGGGAGCACGGCGGGTCTGTCGGCGGTCACCTCGCAGGCAGGCAGCCTGGGCGAGACGCCGAGCTGGGATGACGGCAATTACACTCCGTCAGTGTGGTGCTCCACTCTCCCTGGGGGAAGGTGGCATGGCTCAGACTGCAAGGCCACACCGAGCCGTGGGAAGGATCTCCTTGGCTAGCTGAGCCCCGTCGTGCGTACCACCCCCCCCAAGGGTGTGCGGAGAGGGGGACCGTTAGAAAGGGAGCAGCAACAGGTACCAGCCGCCTGAACTCCAGTCTTTATCAGAATCAGAATCATTTTTTTGTGCCCAGGAACTTTTATGTATGAGGAAATCTCTTTAGGATGTTGTGCAAAACAAGGAAGGACAAAGGAGATAATCAACATAATATATATATATATCTCAATGCAATAAATTGTCTGGTGCAAACAGACCGACAGCTATTCAGAGCAAACGCGGATGTGACTGTTGCTCTTCAGGTCACAATTTTTTATAGCTCGGAGTTGGGGGTTTAATTAGCAATAACGCCGTCACTGTCACTATCAACTATCTGGTCACTCCAATGTTACATGAACACTTTAGCACATATTTCTGGGGAGCTAACCGTAATGCCTAAAAATCACCCAATAATGATAAACAAAGGCGTTGGTAATGATATGGCCTTCAATCATTATCATTTCCCCCCAAATTCCTCTTCTGTGTAAGTGTGTCATAAAATCTGCATTCCCTATTTCTGATTTTTTTTTTTTTTCCCCCAGCACAGATGACAGGTTGTTCAATCTTTTAGTGCAGGGATGACAACCTAAGCCCTGAGTTTTTCTTCAAGGTGTTCCCAGGGCTGAGCGTGTTGCCATGGCAACTGAGACGAGCTCACCGCGGAAGCCCAGGTTTTCGCGTCGTGGTATGACTGCGCAGTGTCCTTTCCGCAAGTCGCTTGCCCCTCTCCATCATTTATGAACTTCTCCCAAACATCTCACCACGCTGCTGCTTCAGTCGCATAATGAAAACACTGACTGGCTGTTAATTCTGTTCCATGCAGCTGGGGTTCGGGGAACAGTGTACAGGAATGCTGGAAATTACTCACACTATTGCAAATGGATTTCAAATGCATGTACATTTTACAGGGTGCATAAAAATATCAGATTCCAATGCCCCAGATGGCCCTGCAGCAGTAAAGGAATCATGTTTCACAGGAGCAAAGGTGAATCTGTAAAAGACTATAAGAGGCTGGCCATCATCAGTTAAGATTTTATGACAAAGCATTTTCTTCTTGTCAAATCCTCTTTACAAAGAGTTGGGGATGGTGGCAAAGTTCTTTGTAAATGTAAAGTGAAGTACTGACGAGAAAATCCATTTGTCTTTCCTAACTGTAACATTCCAGGATAGAGTAATTTCAAAATTAAACGTCACTTCTATGCAAGATGAAGGTTGCAGGGATTAAACGGTATGTTAAGCATAATTCTGTTTTAGTTCACATCCGAGGGCAATACACACACACACACAAATCAGGTCAGAAAGTAATAAAGAGCAAAGAATCTGCCTTTCATGCAATAATTGCACTTATGGCAACTTAAAAAGAAATCAAATTACCTTAAGAAAAATACACAAGAGAAAGAAAATCATTTAAAATACTTTACGGGCTTTAGTTCAATGCTTTCACCAAAGGTCTGTGACTCTGCCAGGATTGGTGAGGCTCGTTTGTCTTGACTGGCTGTCCCACCTCAATCCATTTACAAGGTCATTACACAGTTTGCAGTTCATCACCAAGCTCATATAACTTCATCAGAGTTTTATTAGGTGTCCTTGCTCAGACAACCAGGTTGGTAATAAATGGATTTGAATTCTGGGTCTATATTTAAGGCCCTAACAATATTGCTTGTGTGGTCGCATAGGGAACAGGGCAGGCAACAGTACTGAGCAAAGGCATTTTGGGCATGTGGGATTCTGAATGAAATGGGTTTTATTAACTTGGACCGAGCTGAAAACATGGGTGTGGCCTTTGGAAGCTGGAGAGCTGAAAGCAAACCAAAGGGAAACAAAATTACTGCAATAAGGTACAAGAGACAGGCTAATGATGCAAGGTTACCTGGTCAAAATACTATTAATAGTCAGGCCAGGCTCCCAGGCCACAGTATACTTGCCCTAAAGAAGTGGTAACTCTGCTGGCCAGATAGCTGTTGTTATTGACAGCCATAGGCCTGAAACAGTATGTATGGGAATTCCTGGAATACAAATCCCAGTTCTGTTCGTACTGCTCACAATAGTAAATGCTAATACAGCACACCTGACTAAATACATTTTAAAACACATCCTTCTATTGTCTAGTATTATTTTATAATATATTAAATTTAGATACAATATAGAAACAGAATCATCTAATAATTCAAACAAAACATTAGCTTCTATTAATCTCAATCACTTCTACAAATTTTTAAAAATGTTTGAATTTCAGCTGCATAATATTAACAATATCATGTTAAACAATTATTCTTTCTACTAATTTAATTTATACTTACACCTCACTTAATCATAGCCTGGTTATGCGCATAATACCCTGAGCGATATTTCAAACTATTTCAAGAATAGTGTATAAAAAGCTATGGGTGATGCAAACAACCAATAACATTTAAAAAAACATGAACTGAAGCTTTAATGGGACCACTGAGATTGAAAGAATGTGGCGGTTTGGCGTCCAGACCCATCTCCGGTATCACCCCCACCCTCCCGGATCCCTTGAAGTTCCAGGTCACACTGTGCGTGTATGTGTGTGTGTGTGTGTGTGTGTGTGTATGTGCACATACTTGTGTGTGTGTATGTGTGTGCACACATACTCGTGTGTGTGTGTGTGTGTGTATGTCCACATACTCGTGTGTGTGTGTGTGTATGTCCACATACTCGTCTGTGTGTGTGTGTGTATGTCCACATACTCGTCTGTGTGTGTGTGTGTGTGTCCACATACTCGTTTGTGTGTGTGTGTGTGTGTGTGTGTGTGTGCGTTACCACCCTTCCTTGGTCATTAGCCGCAGCCAGACTGCTTTACATGTTCACTGGTTTTGGGATCCCGGACAATAAAATCAACTACTTTATTCTTGTCTTTT
>JAABNY020000113.1:761030-772293 GCA_015164015.2 Brevimyrus niger | reverse complement strand
ATCGGAAATGCCCTTTTTGGGCGGAAAAAAGGACCTCTCGCTTGTTTGGCCATCTTTAAAAGCGGTAACAAGCAACCCCCAAAAGGGTGGGGGCGCTTTTTTTTGGTCCCCCCCCCCCCCCCCCGGGTAAACGTATCTCCTTGGGGTGGCGGTTCAGGGCCACTGCACAAGTGCAGCAGAGGCAAAAGGGGTGTGGGGGGGCACCTTGCACCACTGCCCACCTTCTGGCTAAACGCCTTAATTGACGACGGGGGTCAGAGCAGCAGCCTGTACACGGAGCAACAATAATGAAGGGAGAAAGAGACTCCAGGGGGCGCCCTGTCGCAGCTGGTGCCTGAGGCCTGCTGACAATGGGGAGGGGGGGCGTCACATGTCCTGGTGCTGAAGATTCAACCTGAGGTCCTGTCTCAGCTACTTCAGTTAACCCGAGTTATATTAAGAGTGACTGAAAGCTATTTACCCCAGGTTAACAGTACAAAAATGGCTATAGTGGGAATACTATTCATTTGCCTAATGCTAATTACAGATCATTATAACAAGAATAGAAAGACTATGAACCACAAAAACCTCATGAAACTGCAGAGGTGAAGAAAGTCGAACTTTGATATGGAAGAACTCAGAAATGTCTGAAGAGCAAAGGCATAAAGTCAGATGAGAGGCAAACCTTCCAAGACCATTATTGGAGAAAGAATCGAGCGTGATGCCATCAGTGTGGAGAGTTCAGATTGCAGTTTAATGATGGATTATAAATTAAAGGAGGGTAGCAGGTGTTTGGGTATCAGAATTGAAGAAATATTGCATGATGTCTCTGATCTTCAGTGACACAGGTGGACCTGAGGGAGAACCAACATCAAACTAGTAGGAGACTGAATTTTCTGGGAGGGGGTTCTAAACTTCTGCAGATGAGCTTTCAAGTGAGAGGGGACAGAATTTAAGAAAAGAAAAAATGGTGTCTGACTGGTAAGGATATTGTATTTGTGATCAGAAGGTTGTTGGTTCAAATCCCACTGTTGAGAGAGTGATGCCAGCATTAGGTCTGTGATCAGCATCTAGCCCTGCTTTCTCAATTGTACTTTTCTATGGATAAAAAAGTGCCTACTACATAAATAAAAAGCAAATAGCATCATTGATCTCAACACTGATTGGACACCATTAACACATCTGCATGTTAACTGACAAGTAATGCCGACAGACGCATGCATGCAGAACGACTTGTGACCCAGAAGAGAGGAGCCCTCAGCAGTGTGACCCGGCCCAGCCCGGCCGACCTGACGAGATGCATTCACCCAGTGGTAGAAAACGGGGATCTTTGCACAAACCCGTTGATGCCGATCAAGCAGGAGTGTATGAGATGTCACCATCCTCCTGTCAGCCTGTGGACAGCCAGACTCTCCACAGTGATGGAACGATAAACAGCGTAACCAGTCCCGAGCACATATCTGGAAAGGTGATACACGGCGAGAGGGCTGGCTGGATTGATGCACTGCGGTGTCATTTTACAATGTTTCTTGTTTACTGAAACTGGTCTGTGTGCAAGTCCACATGTAGACATTGCAGGGCTAGCATTTGATCAGTCAGAATTAGAAATTAGAATGATATTTTTAAACGGATCATTTCCCTGTTAATGCAATATGGATCATGTGGTGTAAACTGGAGAAGGCATAGGGAGGAGGATCACAACCATCCTGTCTAGGGATTTGCTCATCTAACTACATTTTTCTGTTTACATCATAGCTATGGCTATTAGAACTGCAATACCGCAGGAAGTCCCTGTGAAACAGGTGAGGGCAAGGCTTTGAAATCACTTCACCTGTCCCCTATTCATTGGTAAACATGTGAATTTATGTGATTTGCTCTTTCCAGTCCTCTGTCATTTCCAACCTGGTCCCCACAAAAAGCCCAAAAGCAGTACCCCAGCACCAGTCCCCTATAAGACTAACAATATTTCAGCTAGAAGACATTCTCTCCTGGCTTTCGTGCAGTAAAACACCAATCTCAGGATTAAATAAGTAAACCCACAGAAACCATCTGAATTCATAAGGAAATGTTTTGAATGGAAGTTGATCAGGAAAGCAAACAGAATTTTCATATCCAGTTTGTTTTGAACTTTACATTAAATATAATAATTTGATTTCAGGGCAGGCAGGAAGCAGGGAGACCCGTTTGGGTCCTTGCAGCTCTTTTAACTACTGGACTCGTGACCCCAGCGCTCCTGCACCACATTTGCCGAGCCGGCCCGCCTCCAGACACCTGTTAATTATGTGTCCTCCTGGAAGAGAGAGATCACAAGCCCTGCCCCCCACCCCCCATCCTCCTGATGCCGAATTCCCACCGCAGTGATGGTCGCCCTCCATCAGCACACCTGGGAGGTGACAAAAAGTCACGTCTGCTCTCGAGCCCCCTGTGTTTCCATGGCGACTCGAGGACCATGCAGCCAAGTGAGAGACAGCTTCTACCATGTATTTGTGTGTGCATGTGTGCGTGTGTGTGTGTGCCTGCGTGTGCGTGCGTGCGTGCGTGTGTGTGTGTGTGTGTGTGTGTGTGTGTGTGTCTGCGCGCGTGTGTCTAAACTGGCAAGAATTTCAAGTTTTAACTTGCAATATATTCTACGTTTTTTAAGTAAGGTTGCTTTTGCTTATCACACAGCACTCCTGCTACATAAACCAGAAAATCTGTCTTAACACCAATAGTATTATGTTATTCCCGCAGGGCCGAGATCATAGCGGGCAATGTATCAAATGAGCCGTGTTGATTTCCCTGCCAATATGTAGCAAAATCCCCCCACCACCCCCCCCCCCCCCCACCCGCATTACAGGCTTCTCTTTCTTTTCCCTAGTGTTTATTATACAGGGAACATTATGCTGTTGATAGCGTTCAGAACAGCCATACAAGGCAGGGCAATCAATATAATCACTCTACCCTACTCATCAAATATGTGGTACAGGCTTGCACAGAGCAAGACCACAGCCATGCAATTTATTTGCTGATCCATTCTGGTGTCCAGTGACAAATGCAGAATGGTCAGACTTTAAGGAAAACTCCCTACGGTAGATGGGGAATCCAACCGATTGGCATTCCAGAGCTGATGTTATAGACCTGAGGTTTCATTGCACTGCCATTTGTTCAATAGTTGGTGATAGTTGATAAACCAGGTAATATTTTATCATCATTTTTCTTGGTACTTAATAGATGCTTAATAGATGGAAAGCAGAAGCATTTTTTTCTCTGTTACAGAGACATCCTATCAAACTCCATAAAGGTTTCAGCCTGCATCAAAAACCTAACTATATCTGTCTCCTTTCATACAAAAATCCAGGTCTCATGTGGTTTAAAGAGTTTTACCACAGCATCAACGTTTGAGAAATAATATGATGATTCAGTGATTCACCTTCTCTATGAACATAAGCATAAAGTTTTTAAAATTAATCTCTCAGTTTCCCCTTTTACTTCCCCAAGATCCTCTGTTTTCTTAATATTCCCTGAATTTAATAATTTATATGACCAGAGGCCTGAATCACAAAATCATGTTTCTTACTTAGCCAGATAAGTTGTCGGATTTAAGATACCCCTGTTTAAATGGACTAAGGGTGGGTTTCCAAAAGTCTTCTTAACACTACATCATTCATAAGTCAAATGGAAATTCACCCAGTGTCTTTATTCAATTATATTTAGCCCAGACTACCTTAAATCCCACAAGTAATCCAGCTAAGCAAGAAATCCTGCTTCATGTTAGCGTGCTTTTCCACCATACTAGGTACTATACTTTTAGTACTTCAAGAAAATACTGAAAGTGCAGTATTTCAAGGTGTTGGTTTTCCATTGGTGTAATAACTGGTATCAGTGCAAAATGACATCACAACACAAAGTGGGGTATTTCATACTGAATTTGAAAAATGACTGTTGTATATTATAGGTCTAGATGATGTGCAATTTTAATACCAACATCACATGTTAGGCATATGCAATTCTTCACATTGCTAGTCAGCTAGATTAAGATGAGGTTTGTTATACCTTCATACTGTATGCACATTATAATGGAGGGGATTTAAGTTTTGCTAAAATTAAGCAAAATCAAGCTTTGCAATTTTGCACTGTTTTCGCCTGAGCGCTGTACATATGTGTTCTCATTTTCAACCTTGCTGTTTAAATTACTTTTGTGAGAAATTTGTTGAAATTCTTTTTTGCTTTATAAATACCCCAATATTTATTACAACAAAATCACATTGAGATATTTGGTCATTTCCACATACAAAATACACTTTATTTCTTATATATCATGCCATCCTAATATGTTCTTCCAACCAGATCACAATTAAAGCTTGAATGCCTTCGTTTGTCCACACATGATTACTACCATTCTTAACAAAAAAAAAACATTTATCATTATTTTCAAGGTTTTTATCAAACTTTTCAGGTTCAAAACTTTTTATCAAGATGGCAGTTGCATTGTGTTTAGAGGCAGACTATTTGAATAACCAACTGATGGAAAAAGCATTTGCAAGTTCCACCCTGAAGTACCAAAAAAGGACCCCAGCTGGTTTGGTATTTTGGGTGCTGGAATGTTTGATACTGGTACTCAACCAGAGATCAATGGAAAATGGAAAAAAGCAAAAGCATCATACCAGTAGAGTACCTGCATGACGGTGGAGAGGCAGCCACAAAGGGCGGGTGTGACTGGAATTTCTGCCCTGATCTCCTGGCCATACCTTGAAAATGGCCTCACAAGAACCTTTTATTATACATGATTTTATCATTTTATTTATATTGGAGGAGAAAGTGACTCACACCCCAAATGCACCTGGATTCCCTGTCCTTGATCATGGTGCTGCACTCTCAGTCTATGCAGGACTGCAGCCTCTATTCTCAGACTGTGAATCCACTGACCTGTTTTCCCTTGTATGTCTCCTTGCTTATCTTCCATTAGTTCATTATCTTTTTAAATATGCTTAATAACTAACTTTAATTACGGCAACCAGTTTAAACTTTTGAGCTAGACAGTGACACACAGTATTGAATTATATAACAGGTCCCCATCAGGAATCCTAACAGATCCTCGGGACCAGCTTACCATGGACTGAGGGGGAAGCAGAGCTGGGGGGGGGGCGGGGTGTGGTCAGCCCTGCCTGTTACCTTGGAAAGCGATTCCCAGGCCTGGGCCTGCAGATAGCACTGTTAATCAAACGCAGCTGGGTCTCTCTGGCCTCAGTGTCTCTGCAGGGTTACATATAGGGTCAGGTGAATAGATGAAGGGAGAGAAGTAGTGCAGGTTTGGGCAGCAGTTTCTCCATACGATCAGAGTCTGGCTCTCTGGTGAGGGCTTTACATTCTTAATGTGATATCCCAGGCATTTGCCAGGCCTTACGGTAGCTTTTCACCCGGAATCCAAACACCTAAATCAAAAACTTCTCCCCGTGTTCCCTACACATCCTCTCTATCCCCTAAGACCCCCTTAATGTATTATTTCCACTCCTCTCACAGACTGATATCCTTTATGTTTCTGACATGCTGTGCCGCTCCCTTTATTACTTTCTGCCGTGCGGCATCCTCGTTCCACGATCCGCTTCCTTACCTTGTTTGTCCTTCCCTGCACCCCGCCTATCGATTTTCAGGGCCGGCAGGCTCTGCTATGCACAGCCTTCCGTGGCCGCGAGGCTGTCCACACTCACCCTGCCTGCTTTCGGTTCCGCAGCCTGTATGATCGCTTAATGCAAGTTTAATGTTCGCTGGTGATGTTTGGCAAACAAAGCAAAATAATAAACTCAGATGGGCTCCAAAAACAGTAAATATTACGAAATAATAAAGGTTACATGAGGCATACTGAGAAAAAAATAATCAAAACACAATCCCGATCCTAGTCAATCCCAACTCACCATAAACATGCTCATATAGGACCCTTGGAATAGCATGTATTTTTGGGAGATATACACAGTGTACAGGAGTGCTTTATAAGGGGTTATAATGCTGCTTTATGCCTCTAGAGCTGGAGGTGCAAGTTCCCCCCTGTGTGTTTCCATGCTGTTGGTTGAGTTTCCTCTGGTTTCCATCCTCACAAAAATGTGCAGTTCGGTGAACTGTTGCCTCAAAGTCGCCCTCAGTGTGTGAATGTCTTTCTGACCTGCGATAAACTGGCTTCTCTTCCAGGGAGCACCCATGATGCAGTCTGGGATCGGCTCCAGGCCCTGCCTGGGACTCTTAACTTGTGTATAATGAGCAGTTTAAAATATTTCTGTAGATGAGACCTTGCTTGGATAGCAGATAGCAGTTCTGCCGAGGGGTATTTGCCATGGCCTCCCGATGACCCGGTGTGTTAGACATACAGCAGATTTTAAATGAAGAATTAACAAGAATATTAATTATTTAACAAAAAGCTAATTACACCAAAAAAACAAACATCCTAATGGGTCAAATATTTAAAGGCATGACATAATAAATGTATAAAAGGAAGATTTCCAGAAACGCCATGGGCAGAATGAATGCAATATGTAATATCAGAATGTTAGAGTCCACATCACCGTTGATGGTGCAATAGGATGGTAATGGGGGTGTCTACTCAGTTTGCCTGTTGCAAAATCACTCACTATTCAGTACAGGGTTACAGGGGGCCTGCAGCTGATCTTAGGCAGCGAGGGGCACAAGGAAGTGGAGCACCCTGGAAGGGATGCTAGTGCATTGTAAGGTATACAGACAGACACAGACACACATAAGGGCCAATTTAGAGATACCTAACTGTATGTATTTCGACTGCAGAAGGAAACGTGTGCAACACAAAGGGGACGTGCAAACCACAAATGAGAACTTAATCAAAATATACATCAGAATGTATGTATCAGGTACCGGCTTACATAAGTAACCCCTAGAACTTGACTGATGCGAGATTTCTCATCATAATTAAGTTCCGAAACAATACTTAGAGCAAGAGGAAAAACAGACCTATTAATCAATAAAAGAAATGACATTTCAATAAAAAGAAAGATGATTGTAGGTGGTACTAACTTTTAACCTGTGTTATCACAGCCCTTGTCATATATATTCTTTTAGATTAAAGGCTTTTTTAAATGATTCAAAAATAAGTCTCCAGCAGGTTTGCTCTTTCTGGTAAAACAACAGAAGAAGAGGCCTTTGCCGTTTTAAATGGTTTCTCAAAGGTTTTCTTTTTGATTGGGCTCAGGGTGGTTGGGTGCCAGGTTGCAGGGTGATGATGAATATTGTTTATAGTGCGGAGTAGAATGTCCTGGAACATCGGCGAAGCACGTCGATTCCGTCAGTGTGGGAGGCTCCTTTCAGACTCGGTGTCGCTTTCAGCGTGGCTTCAGCATGGTGTCTGTCTTTTCAAAGAGGGTGAAAGGGCCCCCACAATAAACGGAGCACATCGGAAAGCAAGGCGCTTCGAACGACTGCACCCACCGATTGGTGCCGGTAAATCCGGCCACAGTTTAAACGCGGTACTTATTGTACGTGAAAATGCCTGGGGATTCTTCGCACGTGCAATCACGGCATACCGTTAAAGGTCGGACCCGTGCAAAAACCTGCTTGTCCTCAACTCACAGACAGCCTGTGATCTTACGCGTCGGCTAAAGAAAGATGGGTGGGTGGGTGGGTGGAGTGAGGGACACGGGAGAAAAAGAAAGAGTGAAACACGGAGACTCGGGGCAGCTTGGGGAGATAGAGGAGCGATCCCGGAGCCTGAATCACGGAGGAGAGGGCAGAGAAAGATGAACATGTATTCTTTTCATTAGGTAGCAGCCGACTCTGAAATCTCCTCCGGTGAACTGCAACGTGCCAGAGCTGTAATCAGCCATGCTGTACGCTGTGGTCTGCTCTCCATCAAAGGAAGCTGCTGTGAAATATTAGTCTTTGAACTACTTCAGATACAAGAAAAGAAAAAAAAATGCTCACAAATATATATATATATATAAAACCAAGGCTAACCAGGGTTACTCATCACAGATTCCCTGTGTACTTACCAGACTTATATACACAATAAAAATGCAATGTATTACTGGCAGGGTATGTGCTTAGTGACAGTGTATAGAGGTTGATATGATTTCATTTTAATGAGTTTGATTAAGGCTACGGTACGTTGCTAACCTCGCGATGATTAAAGTGTTTTGTTTTTTTTTTTTGGTTTTGTTGGGAAACACTGCACAGCCGTATCCCAGCGCCAAGACGTCCAATTTAAAGAAACCGACAAAATTAGCACAATTTTCAAGTGAACATACTGTGTATGTCAGTAGAAGGCAATTAGAAGGCAAAAGCAGTAATTTAATATGGAGTACAGAGCATACGTGAGGCAAATACCATGTTCGCAGCATCAAATTGAAAATGCTGTTGACTGCGCCTAAGCTATGTGTTTATTTCTGACTGTTTGGCATAACGAGCAGATCTGGGAGGATCTCCAGGTCACACCTGTGCAATCGGCAGCCTTAGTGGAAGGATTAGCTCTATAAGGAGCAAAAACCAGAGCACTAAGATTAAAAAAAGATAGCAGAGCTGAAGATGTTACCCCTGGAAAGGATGTGAGTGTGAAAAGCAGAGATGTGTGTTCCTGGTATAGTACAGTCACTTAACCCCGGGGTTGGGAAGAGGTAGTAGGCGAATTGAAGTCGCATTACCTGCGGATTGTGGTCAGCGGGAGGTCTGTGAAGCCGCAGGCTTGATATGGAAATTGTCCACACTAGTCTGTGAAGTACGTATACCGCAGTGTATTTATATATATATATAAACAACAAATAAAAAAGGTTCCCTCTTTAAGCTACACTGACACCATGTTTTCACAAAGCACAAACATACATGTTTTTTGGTCCTTCGACCTGCGGAATGGAGACTGAAATGAGTAACTGAAGCAGGGATCCACATGGCTGCGCTTCTGAAGCTGCTGTTGAAAACACATAACAGAATGCACATGCAACTGTCCAAATGGAGTTTCCCTCTTGGGCTTTTCGTTAATCAACATCCCCCTATTACTTTTTACTGAAGGTCCCCTGTGACATCGCAGGCTGATTAAAATTTACCTGCGGTGTCTGTCTGAGAAGCCGGGTGGCCAGAATATGGTCTGTAAGGAAAACACAGCGCCCTTTCGCTTTTACTGCTGTTAATTAAAAATCAAGCCAAATGAGATTTTCGCTCTGCTAAAAATGATAATAGGTCATTTCACAGTAGTTATAGTAAGAAGACTTAATCTCACTCATTTATAATGTGAGTGCAGCTTTGTTAATGGAGAATTCTGTCACTGTTCATCTCATTATGAACACTGGAGCAGTGTTTTTCACACTGCTAATGACCACAGTGTGTAGTGTCCTCAGGAACCCGACCAAACACTTCCACTCATTTGTGCTGTTTTTTTCATGGGGCAAACATGCAGCTGTGAACATTGCATTTAGGCAGTATCTCCTGTGAGATGTTTTTGTGCTGGACCTTGTCAAGATAGCAATTTTGTTTAAAAAAAATAAAATAAAAAATGTGTCAGATAATTTGTGGAAGCCCGACAGCCCAAATCCGCAACAGACCGTGGGGGAAGAGTATTGAGTGTCCCTGGTTAAACATAATAATTAAAAAAATTCTTTTCATCTGCAATTAAGCACCTTGCGGCTGTGGGGCGGCTAAGATGGACTCAGTGATTTCAGCAGAAGATTTCTTAGTTCTGGAGTTGGATTCTGAAAAACGCTTCTTTGTCAACCACAGCTGTCAGTTCAGCACTGAAAGATGCCAGACAATTATGGAACAATAACAGAATAATGCATGTACTCAAAGTTTTGTCACAGTCAATTCTGACAATGGACAGGACATTAAAATTATGGTTGATTTTACAGGGGGTGGTGATTGAAAAAGGCAGGTTTTTGCACACTGTCCTGGTTGTACCCCACCTGATGCCCTATGCTCCCTAGGACAGGTTACAGCCCCCCCAGTTGAAAGATAAATCTTGCCACTCCATTATTTATCCATACTTACCTAAAGCTGAGGGTATATTATAGTGAGGTAACTGAAGATTCCTTCTGAAAAAGTCCCATATCCCATATCCCCAAATATCATTGACCAAATTAAAGAAGCTCATTACCACCACTTATTATTTAAATGTGAAACTAAGTAATCAATCATTGTAGTTTAGGTGAAGAAAAATATTTTTAAATAATGACAGAATTTGCTGTTGTCCTTGTTTGTTGACTGCAATAAAATCAGCACGAGAGAAAGAAACTGGAAATTTACGTTGAAGTAAACAATTTTTTTCGTGCCAGTTAACGGTGCTTATTTGTGCTTGCCTGTGGCCCCTCACTGTGTGTATGTATATATCTGACAGCAAAACCTAAACACGGCGAACATCATCGCAGCACCAATGCTTTTTCATGATAATTTTATCTACTTAAAAAATAAACATACTAAACTTTCTGTTCTGTAACAGCGTTCATTTACTTCTGAACTTTGGTTGTTTGGGAATTAGCGATTGTTAATCCCCCCCCCCCCTCCCGAATTTGTGAGTGTTACAGGGACTTTTTAAAAATTATTTTAACACCTCTCCCACTCTAACTATTGTCTTTTTTTTTTTGGTAGAGGCCAGGTCGGCACTGGAACAAAACCATTAAAAGCAACGTTCTGGTCGACATTGCATACGGGTAAAGGATGGTTTAGAATGAAATGTTTCACTGGTGTCGCTCTGCTCTCACAAAATAAGTGGCGAGCGATTAACCGGGATGTGGGGGAGCCACGCGGTGACATCCCGGTTACCTGTGACTCACCGAGGGTAACACAGCCCTTAACACAGTCCATGAAGGTGACATATTTCACAGAATCATAAAGAGCTTTTCTAGTTGTGAGGGTTTCCAATTTCAAGGGGGGCGGGGGGAGAGAATTAGACTGAGGAGAGGAATGGGGTACATTAGAAATTACGCCCATTCCCGTCACGCCAGGCGTTCCTTTGAGTTAGGCTCAAAGGCAGACCGCTGAGCCACTCAGGTCCCGGGTAAAAACAGCCTTCTTTATGAATAGTCACTTAACTTGTCTTGAATCAGACTGACTTCAGAGCTGCATTTTCTTCGTTTAATAGTTCAGGTTAGGTATGTCACTCAAAAGTACAACAGAAATGATCTCCTACTGTAATTAACAATAATAGGTTTTGTACACCTGGTAGAGTAACAATTTAAATGTAGGTAAATCCATCCGTCCATTTTTTTAAACCGCTTATCCTGTTCAGGGTCACATAGGGTCTGGAGGCTATCCTGGACAGCAAATAACTAAGTCCAAGGAGAGCAGAAACCAGTGCTTTTATATA
>JAABNY020000113.1:736091-750789 GCA_015164015.2 Brevimyrus niger | reverse complement strand
ATAATTATCTTAATAAAAATTAAAATCTGAAGTTAACTTCTGTTCAAAATCGGCAGCGGTAATCAGCAGCTAGAAGCATTTTTTTTTACAATGATTCTAAATTGCATTATGAGTTCTTACACATTTCCACTGAATACCAGCTACTTCTTTGAACCCACAACATGAACCGGGATATCGTTGCCGCTTCACTGTGCGCCAGCAAGCGGCGTTAAAATTAGAATGTAAAATAAAAAGGAAGGGGAATTAACCTGTTAACCGTCCGTACCACCGCTCGCGGGACATCTGTTTAGAAATAATTATTATCACAGTAATGACAAAAACTCTGGATGTGCTGCTTTCCCTGCAGGTTACATGACGCCGAACACGCAGCGTGGGCGCCGTCCCCGACGAGCGGCGTAATTGGGATCCGCTCTCGCCGATAGCCCTGCGCTTTGGGCTGCTGGGGGAGGCGGTGAGATTAAAAACGGTCCCCCTAGGACCGTGACCAGTCACACCACGTGCTTGTTTAATAACCCCCAGCCTCAGTGCTGCTGACACCCACTCCACAGCCGCTTCGCTCTTTGCATTAATTACGGCAAGACAAACAAAGGACTGACTGCGAACGGCGGAAACTGCGTGGCGCTTCATGCTCACAACTCCGGATTCATATCGTAGTTTGCTGTGCTGGACCGAACCAGTTACCATCGATGGACGTCTATCTTAATAAAGACCATTATTGCTGTTTGACGATGGTTGCAACAACAACAACAATAATAATAATAATAATAATAATAATAGGCTACTCACCCAGCCGTAAACCCGACTAGGATACCCAATCAGAAGGCAGTAAAGGTGAGCCAGAATTCTGAAACACCCCTCAGCACTGGGATATCATTATACTGTAGTTGTAAAATACAAAACAGTATTGCATAACCAGCTGAAGGGTGGACGGGCCACACAATGGGTCTCCATGCCTCATGTCTGTTAGTATTCAAAAAACAGGATTTGAACATGATATCAAATATCTTTTGCTTCTTTTGTAAGATTGCTAATTAGTTAATAAATATTCATTGACTCAGCCATCAGGGCAAGGTGTGCATCTGGCAGACACTGTAACCAGAGCGACAGGGCTAACTGATACGTCACAGGAATGGTGCGAGGGTGGAGAAGACAATCAAAGTCTTCCTTCTCATTATCCTCATCACCATTAGCATCATTTATAAGTGTCCACACCAGGGGCAATTCTAAGATTTGGCTCTTTGAGGGCCTCAGTCGTCAGTAGGGGTTCACCTTCTAAGGCAGGGATGTCAAACTCCAGTCCTGGGGGGCTGGAACCCTTTTTTGGGTTTCCCCTCATTTAACACACCTGATTCACCTCCTTCTGCTAATTACCACACAGCCCTTGAGCTGAATCCTTTGTGGTGGAACAGGAAAAGAACTATGCTACACAGGGCTCTGGCCCCCCAGGACTGGAGTCTTACACCCCATTTCTAAGGAGTATGGGATGCTGCCCACAATAACATTTTTCAAGCACAAGGGCTATGAAATATATACAAAAATATTGGACAACTGATTTAATGGATTGATACTAATCATTTAAGAGGGGGGTTGGGACAAAAATAGTGTCTAGAAGCGTCTATGGTCCACGCTGCCAGGTGGCAAAGGGCACCAGAGAGCCAACCCCTAGTGGCAGTGGTGCTTGCTGATTCAGTGTGGCATAGAGAAGTAGCCCCCTGTCACACTGGGGACAAACAGAGCCACACACACTCCTGGCAACAATGCAGACAGCGCTGAGTGGCAGCTTCACATTACATTTACATTTTGCACATTTACATCTTGCATTGCTGACACTTCCAGCGCGGCTTCATGCACATATCCGCAGGAAATCTACAGGAGCAGTTCAATTTATGCCACTGCTCTCTAATATATAGAGAAGTGACCTTCCTCGGGGCCCAGCCCCTGTCACAATAGGTGATGGACTACACTACCCAGAATGCCACGCTCTCACCTTCCTATCCCTAGAGGTTTACAGCTATTTATAGTTATGCAATTATGCTGCTTTCTATTTCCCTCTGAGGTCAGAACTCGGTACTGGGAATGACATCACACCTGTTCCAGTACAAAAAGTCAGAATGCCATTTAGCAATACCAGGGACCCATTTTCAAACTTGTCAGATTTAATTTACTCAAGTTTCGATGTCTTTTATCATCGTTCACTTTCATTTCACTCAGACTACCTTAAATCTGTCAAGTTATCCAGCTAAGCAAGAAATCCTGCCTTTTGAAACAGGCCTCAGTTCTAGCCAGGTTCATTGTTAGCCATTGATACCAATATCAATTGATAACAACACATTATGTGGTATTTTGTGCATGAAAACACTGTACCAACATGTCCACAGATAGCGATTGGACAGTACTATGTGAACGACCAATTTAATAAGTCACAAATTAGACGTGCTAATAAACAGTATAAAACCACAGCTCTAAATTCTGTTGACAAAGGGCACAGCCATCTTGCATTCTGAGCTCGGTGGTGTATTCTGACTTCAGGAGGTTGATCCAGTTGAAATTTCTGATTAGGAACTCGTAATTTCCGAGTCACAAGTTCAAATTGAATGCGGCATTACCCTGTTCAGTGACTCATTATCCACCTTTTTATATTCACCTGTTTCGCCTGCTTCTGTCGGGGGTACTGATAGCTTTGTCTGGCTCAGGGTTTCGTGATTCTGGTCTTGTGATCGGGTTTCGGTTGCAGATTGGCCTTTTTTTGCCTCTTTCTCTAACAGCTAACATTTTTTTTGCCTGCTGCCTCTTCAACAGTGACCACAGCTTCCCACCCTTATGATCATCTACCAGCTCTTGCTGCTGTCCATCACATTGTTCAATAAAATGACTAACGTTCAGCTTACAAGTAGCTCCCTCTCCTCTGCTATGACATGTATCCATAATTCTTACAGTATAGACACTTCCATGACCTTTTTGCTACGGTCCATTCCCATTAAGCATCCATTTCCAACTTTACTTACTATAGGCATCCCATGGTTTGTGTTGCTTTGCTCTGCCATGAAAACTGTCTCCCAGGAAGCAAGGTGTCATTGGGCAGCATACGGATAAAGGCATTTATTTCTATAGGCCTGTCTTGATCAGCAGAATTAGCCTCGTGTTCTGGTTTTGGGACATAACAGATGTATGGAATGGCTGGAGGTCTCAGAGAAGGTATTAGAGGACCACAGCAACCTACTGAAGCATTTATAGAACTGTGTGGTCCATTACCTACAGCAGGCAATGCTCTCCCTGTCAACCTGGGCCAGACTAAAGGAATTTGTTGTGGACGAATGAAAATGGAGTCCCTGGCTGACTTCTTGGTCTCCTGATGTCCAGTGCGTATAGAACAACGGAGCTGGGAGAGAGAGATGCTTGTGAAGGAAGAAGGAGAATGCCAAATAGACAAATGCTCAGAAATCTGAGAGTGTTGAGAGGGCACTTGCCTCAAACCTAGTGTGATGTGAAATGAAAATAGATGACTGAGAAACGGCATTATGGGTTTTTTAGAGCTCATGGCCAGAACACATTTATAATCCACTCCCTCTATGGATCATAAGTTATTTTGACAGGGAACAAGGAACAGTTCAGGAAACACAGGGTTTAATGATGTATTTAACCTGCGAGTCATTGACCTCAGCGCTGGAAAGAGGGAAGGGAGAAACTTCAAATCTCTGAATAGCACAGGTGTACAGTACAGTTCCCCGGTGTGTTACACCTCACATTACTTTGGATCGGAGCAGAGCCAGGAAATTGCAAAAATAAATAAATGCATAAATATAAGAACACATTTCATAGATGAAAATTGATGAGCTGTCAATTTATAAGTGCCTTTCAAAACTCATGCTAATTACTGGCCTGCACCAAACAACGAGGTTTGCTCACGGGCTAATGAGGATTGACTGGCGCGCAGCTCCTCCGATTCACGTCACATATGCATGTATATTATATAAAGCATCACGTTCATTTATAATTCAGTGCAGGGGGATGAGGATAAAGACAGGAGGGGGTGAAGGCACGTACTCAGCTGGAGAGGATTCACCCCAGCCTGCAGGAACACGGATCACAGAGTGCTTGTTTCACTATAATTAGACTGGTGCATTGAGGATTGCTGTTTAACTGGGGGGGAGGGGGAGTAGAGTAAAGCAAGACAGGATGTCTGCCATATGCCTGATTTCGGTGAAACCTCAAAATTGAATTCTCTACTTGGGTAACTTGGCCAATAAGTGGGAATATCTATTGCGTTGTGTGCGTTATGTTTATATTACATTGTTATTTTGAAGTCGTGGTTACAGTTTATCAAAAAATTTAAAATGCCAAAAGTCTTGTATTTAGTTTGATTACTTATTGTTATGGTTAGGGGTTAAGGTTGACATAGCTGGGATTAGGTTTAGGCTCATAGGAATGAATGAAGAGTTCCCACAAAGATATACAGTACAGGGGTTGGGCAATGAAATTGAAACACTGGCCAAAATAGTGTTTGAGGTTACACTCCTATAATTACAAATTGGCGGTGTGCATCTCACTAGCACATCTGTGGCCAGGACAGCAAGTCTTTGTGGTGTATCGAGGGCCGCGGTGTTCAGGGTAATGTCAGTATACCACCATGAAGGACGGACCACATCCAACACGAGTAACTGTAGATGTTAGAGGAAGCTGTCTGAAAGGGACGTCTGGGTATTAACCTGGATTATATCCAAAACAGTTAAGATTAAAGCTTCCCAAGTCACTGCAGAATGAAATGTGCACTTCAACTCTCCTGTTACCACCAAAACTGTCCATTGAGATCTGCACATGGTCAGTATTCATGGTCGGGCTGCTATGGCCAAACCTTTGGTCACCTGTGCCAATGCCAAACGTCAGTTTTAATGGTGCCAGCAGCGCAAATCTTGGGCTGTGGACAATGTGAAACATTTATTGTTCTCTGATGAGTCCACCATCACTGTCTTTCCCACATCTGGGAGAGTTATGGTGTGGAGAAGCCCCAAAGAGGCTTACCGCCTGGAGTGCAGCCTGGGGGTGGATCAGTGATGGTTTGGGTTGTAATATCATGGCCTTCCCTAGGCCAGCTACTTGTTCTAGATGGGAGCATCACTGCCTAGGACTACCAAAACATTCTGGAGGACCTAATTCACCCAACGGTTTAAACATTGTACCCTGAAGGTGGTGCCATGTATCAGGATGATAATGCACCAATACACACAGCAAGACGGGTGACAGAGTTGTTTGATGGACATGAACATGAAGCTGACCATCTCCCATGGCCCGCACAGTCACCAGGTACGAATATTATTGAGGGGTGTTTTAGAGGAATGAGTCAGGAAACATTTTCCTCTATCAGCATCACATGGAGACCTGGCCACTGTTCTGTGAGAGGAATGGCTCAAAATCCCTCTGTCCACTGTGTAGGACTGTCATATGTAATTCCCAAGACAAACTGATGCTGTCTTGGCTGCAAAAAGAGGCCCTACCCCATACTAATAAATTATTGTGGTTTAACCCCTGAAGATACCTCATTTGTGTGTGTGCGCGCATGTCACAACACACTCCGTAAAGATACCCTAACATACAGTATATTAGGGTGTGATGGCATGCCTTGAGCCTGAATATGAAGGTAGATCATTTGCACCTCCATTGGGGAAGAAGTGCACCCTGGGAAATAAGACATGATTGTGGTAATGGCCCAGTGTTAAGGTACTAAAGACGGCCCATGTCTTCCAGTCTTTCTATCTGTCACATAATATTATGACCAGAAACTGTCACAGGTCGGTAGAGTTTTCTGTTGTTGAATGAAAACAGCAGTTAAAAATCATAACTATAATTTTAGATCATATTTGCAAGAAAATCTGGTGACTGGACCAGTATTTGAAGTATTACACACAGCATTAATTGTGAAACATACTTTTCTTCATATTAACAACCCATTAAGGTGATTTAAACCAGTCAGAACATTACTGGGTAGAATGAAGTGTATCATTGTCATTGATTAACTGTGTTTCAGCAACAAATGGAGAGCATTAATAAACTCTGGAGAATTGTGTATGGCTAGAGGGCTTTGAGACTAATTTTCTCACTTATTTGTCTTGTCTGCAGGCCCAGTCAGCCATTGAGGGGACATAGACAGCTGCTTAGAGCGCCATCTTCTGTGGGTTGCCAACTTAACTTTTGATTTCAGTTGAACCTCCAGAAGTACTCGCACCCTGTGCACTGCTGGCACATCTGGGCAATTAGTCACATACAAGCAGCTCTGGACTTACATAAAACCAAAATCAAATCAAATGCAAAATCTGAACTTTATGTAATTGGCATATATTTTTTTGCTATATGGTGTCTTGATTGGTATGGGAAGGTATTGTATTCAATTCAATTCAATTACATTTTATTGTCATGTGTACAAGGGTATCATGTACAATGAAATGCTTGCATATGCTCCTGCAGACAATGAACATAGAGAACAAGAAGGCTAGACAACAGGACGACAAGTGAATGTGAAGGTAAGTCCTATTTACGTAAAATTTGTGTTATGTAAGAGTTTAGTGGAACAGATTACTTATATAAAGAACTGCATGTACCGTCATGTTGCAATACCATCAAAAAAAGATTTTATAGTCTGTATATTAAGTATAGAAATGAACTTCTACTAAAAATCTTTGCTCATACTGTCAGTTTCACCATGCAGCTGTGTTTACAGAAGGGTTTGTAAAATGTTGTAGAGTGAACGCCTTGAGGGAGCAGAGGTATGGTGCTTTAAATAGCAGCTCTTCCTAAAATGGTCTCGGATTTGTGTGTCAAGCTTTGGAGCCCAGGACCCAGGAAGCTGAACTGCCCAGTAGCCTCAAATTAGCCGCTGGTTTTAAGCTTTCTATCACACATCACCATTCTGCTAAAACGAGTTTCAGGCCAAAACAATCCTGCCAGTATGTTTTAGCAGTACAGGGGAACGCTATAACTTAGTTAACATGTTTTATGTGGCCACGATCCTAAGGTTACTGGTTCAAATCCCATGGTTCATTGGTGGGGCTCTGAGCAAGGCCCCTATCCCCCTTGTGCTCCAGGGCCAAGCCGACTTCCTCAAAAATATACAATCGCTTGGGATAAAAGTGCCTGTTAAATAATTTAATTAATTTAATTTAATATAGAATGTCTTCTCTAACCAGCAGAGGTCTCAAATCAGCTCTCATAACCAGTTCATTCTTTGCGTGCCACACTGGCCATGATGCTACAGTGGTGTCAATTAAAAAGGTAACAAGGTATCGGTGTGACAGTCAATCTGGGTGCTGTCCCTTTAAGAGCAGTCGAGTCCACATTAGCACCCGAGCCGTGTCGCTCTGCCTGCTGGGAGTGGGAAGAAGATGGCGGGCAGTGTCTGTGAGTTTGTGAGCCTGTTGATGTGCATATTGGTAACGCTCGAAGCTCGGATCGGTGCATACTCCTCTTCATGTGTGAAATGCTATACGACCTGATTTGGAGTGTACAGCCAGCAAAGTGTAACCATTGAACAGTATTCTTGTATGGACACTGTCAAAGTGTGTATGCACCGCTCTGTGCCATTCGGGGGTTGCTGCACAGACTGCATGCATGCATCAGGTATACAAGTGTCACATACGCCGAAATGCAGTTTGGTCACAATCTGTTTGCAGGTGGTGGGCTGAAGGCCGCTCTTTCTTGTTTTCTGTTACCTTCTGAATGGCATTTCATTCTTATGCACAAGATAAGTTACATCTACAATGCTACTATATGTACAGTTGCAGCATGGCCCTGCGGTGCATGGGACATCTGAGGTGGGAAGGGCACTATGCATGTATCAGTCGGACTTAGCTTAATGTACTTCCCTGCAGATGTGAACTTTGAGCCTTTTAATTAATGTAGAAAACGTGTGTCAGCTTTTCTGCAATACTGTTGACATCTGCCAATCACCAGATTACTCAAAGCCATTGGTTGGCTGCTTGGCCACACCCCCTGCTCTCTCTCAGTGGCCTCCAGTTCCCAGAAACCTTTGCTCTAGTATGTAGCTGAAAGGTGGTCCAGCAAAGTTAGCAGCAAGTGACCAGCCTACCTCCACCTGGTCACCCCCATATACTACCCCCCCCCCCCACATCCCATGTCCCAAGTCTGCTGCTTCTATCTCCTCAGTTGTCCCTTTCCTCATCTACGGCTGTTTGACTAACTGGAGGATGCCAGCGATTTGATCTGATTAACAGGCAGCGGCCTCAGCTTCCACCAGCATGTTGTTTTTCACCCAAGAGAAGAAAAGAACCGTAGGAGTCATTAATTGTCAGTGGATCTTATACAATCCTCTGGTCCACCAGGAGCAGGGCCAGATTTGCCTTAGGTGTGAAGAATAATTACCACAAGCCAGGAACCCGGCGTGGATGGTGCATTCAGGAGATCTGGTCATTTCTTGTGCCTGACGCCACCATGTGTTGGGCAGGTGGGGGGGGGGGGGATCAACAGACCAAGCCGCATTAATTAATTTAGCGCGTCTAGCCATGAGAGCTGAAAGCAGGCGGCCGGCTCCGGCTGTGAGTTAGTCCTGCATTTCTCCTGCAGACCCAAGCACAATGTGAGCCTTTTCAGTGACGACGGCAGCCGACTACAAGCTAATGGTGAGGGTTGCTCTCGTTCCTTTTCTTTGAGTGTCTTTTAGTCCATTCCCTCTGCAGAGAACATTTCAAAACAAAGGGGGAGCACAAAGCAATGACTCAGATGTTTTGTAAAGGCCCGCACAAATCTGAGGAAATTCCAGATAGGGTGAAATTATCTGAAATGACTGAACCACCAGAGATGGATTCATTATAAACTCAAACTAAGGTGTCTTACTGGATTATCAATATCCATTCAATACGGCATTTTTTTTTGTCTATATATTTCCATGTGAACCCTGTTTCGGACACTATCCTGCAGGGCGAGACAGCAAAATTAATGCAATTATCAGGTTAGGAGATTAATAACATTTGCATTTAAGGACTTTACTGATACATGTGAAGTAAGCGACAGCCACGTAAATGAATTTGTGCTGGCTAACTCGGTTCATCCTTTTTAAGCCTTGTGCGCTTTAGCCCAAATTGTTCCTTAAACCTTCTGTCAAGGGCAGAATAAAAAGGTTCCTGGGAAGCAGAGTGGATCGTCGGCAAGCGGAAAGCCCTTTCCGATCCGAGGCGGACTTATTTCCCCGAACGCGGGTTACCCATGCGTAAACCCACTCTGGAAGGAGACGCCATACTAAAGGCTGGGGGGGGGAGGGGGGGGCAAGTGAGGGTGCCCACCATACAAATTGATGGAAGTGCTCCAGTCTGGAACTCAGCAAAAAGGACAGACTTTTAGAAATCTCAGAATAAAACCCAATATGTCAACGGTGCTCCCCCCCCCCCCCCCAAAAAACACACACCTTATTTGACATCCCATAATCAGCTTTCCCGGGCATCAGTGGGGCTCTGTTTCCATGAGCTCACACCTGGCTGATGGGAGGAGGCCGGCTCAGCCGCTGACTGTGAGCGGAGATACCAGCGGAGGCCCGGTGAAGCAGGGACACGCTGAGATCCAGGCGGGGGGGGGCTTGAGGAAGAGGCGGTTGGATGGCCACCTACGTCTTCAGCCCCAAGGGGGCGAGGAAGTGTGAGCCAGGAAGCGATCTGGGAGTCCGCTGGGAGGGAGAAAAAGCTCAGGGACCGCAGCTGTCTATCTCCGGCAAAACCAGCAGCAATCGCGACAGGAATCCCACCGGCGCGCCTGCAGACGGCCGACGGCTGGGAACTAGCAGAGTCGCTTCCGCGGTGGCCGGCACGGCCTTCCGCATGGCGCTCCGGCGCGACTCCTAACTCCGACAGCCATTTAACGCAGCAGCGGCTAAACTGAGGATGCGTGCAATGCTCAGAGAACTCTGCAACGTTCCGGGGGAAGCAGCGACCTTGAACCCAGAGAGCAAGACCATAAATTAGAAGCGCCACTAATCACAGACGTCATCTAGGGGGTGTCAGGAGGGTCAGTACATACTAAAGAGGACAGCTGTGCTGCTAAATATGAGTAAAAATACATGTAAATGCGCAGGGAGCCCAGGAGGTATCAAGAGGTAGAGTCAGATGACCAGGTCTGAGTTGCCCCAATCCGTTTGCTTCAGAAGCCTTTTACACATGGGTAGGAAACCCCGTACCCCAGTAAGCTGGTCCTTCCTTGTGTATCACATGGTTTATATCACCATAGTGACCAGAGTGCTTCTCACAAGGCAGAAAAAAAACAGAAACACTGTTTTTTTTTTTTTGTTTTTTTTTTTGTATTAATAGAAAATGAAAGAGAAACGTTATGTAAAGCAGGACAACATTTACACTTAAAATTAAAAAGTGTCTAGGGAAAAAAATGAAGATATAAGGAAATTACAGCAAAGGCATATTCACATGCAACACTAATTTGAGTTATGAAAAATTAGATATTTTAAAATATAGTTTGGCATGACCATTTAATTCCATTTACACCATTCAAGAATCGTGATATAAATTCAACATATGTTCCCCATTTTTGTCATATGATGAAAATATTTCATTTCATTCTTTTTTCCTGCACATTTGTACATTTCACTGGAGCAAATCAGGTTAAGTACTTCAGCTCAAGGGTAAAACAGCAGAGCACATTCCTACGGTTATAAACAGCAATGTATAGGTCTATGTCCTTAACTGCTGCACCAGAAAAGCAGCAGCTTTCCTACATTCCCTGGGGGGGGGGGTTCACATGGCCCACCCCCACCTTGGCCATCAGGTTCAGTTGAGGCGGTTGAGTTCTGAAACCACCATCCCACATCCCAAGTCCATCCTGGTACCTTATCCATCCTGGGCCCCGCCGGACTGTCATCTCCGGCGCCTTAATGAACAGCACTGGGGGGGTGGGCCGGGGGGGCGGCAACTCTGCCCCAGCTACAGCACGTCTGCACAGGCCTCATCACCCTACCCCCACCCCGAAAACGCTGTTCCCGATTCAAGGTGACTGTGCCAGTAAGAAAAATTGCCAGCGAACTGACATCCGGGTTTCTAGACTGTGTATAGTGATCAATCTTACAGGTTAAGTAAACAAGAGCATTTTTGGTCACGCCCCAGCTAAAATGGTTTATTCCAAGAGGAAAGCCTTTTCCTACCTGGAATCTTGCGGTTTATTTTTAACCGCTGGGCCTGGTATGCAGTCATCGCAGGGATGATTGTGGGACTGCAGTGCTCTCTGAATGCACCGCCGTGTAGCTCAGAGCGCAGCCAAAGATAGTGGCACTGTAGTACAGACTCAGAGAGTGACAGAGCAGGAGATTAACATCAGTATGAGCAAAAGGTTATCCGTCATGGAGGAGGGGATAGGACCAGCACTGGGAGAATTTTAGGGGCCACGAAACACAGAGCAGGGCCTCTTGGATGCTAGTGGCTTTGCCCTCCCCTCCATGGACACCCACGTCTTCCTCTCTACTGGCTTCCTGCTGGACTATCTTCATCACTACATATATTCTAGTAAGTACCCAAAGCAGCCGTAACAAACAGGCCTTCCCAAACGCCATGGCAACCGCCCCTTATGTCTCTAATTTACAAATACAGAAAACACTGACATTTAAGAAAAAAAAAATCCTTTGCTTAATGTAATTTTAATTAACAGGACATGATCAAACATTACCATTAATAATAAAAAAACAGGATTAGGGCATAAACAAGTACTTGTAATTAAATGCTCATGATTACAAAGAGACTGTTAAAAAAAAAAAAAAAACAAGGAATTCAGCAGAAAGGAGGTTCCAGCTCTCAGCACCCTGAAGGCACCAGTGGCTACACTGGACCTCCTTACAGTGGCCCAGTGAAGGAAGCCAGCCTAACGAGGCCGCGGATCTCATTAGACTGTCCTAACGACACTGTTTCACAAGGTCACATCATATTTTGCCGGGACATAATGAGCAGTGATGTCATCACTGTTTGTTTTCCTTCGTTTCGTTTTATACTTTAGCCTGTCAGGAGGTCAAGTGGCGCACGGAGGATTTCAGATCAATCTGCAAACAACTTAATTAATGCCATAAACCATGCAGCCAAAAATGTCTTTTACCGTTTTTTTTTTACCCTTTAATTCTAGTATTCCATCAGAAGGAAGCTTTTTTTTTTTCTCT
The DNA here is from genome assembly GCA_015164015.2 of Brevimyrus niger. Classification (NCBI taxonomy): domain Eukaryota; kingdom Metazoa; phylum Chordata; class Actinopteri; order Osteoglossiformes; family Mormyridae; genus Brevimyrus; species Brevimyrus niger. The sequence continues at coordinate 738,647 of JAABNY020000113.1, read as the reverse complement.
CCCTGAATTGGTTTCTGTAGATTTGCTAAAGTGTGTGTCTCTATCGTGAAATAAATTGAAACTAAATTCATTTAATTTAAGCTTTATTTGTCAGTTGCACAAGTACACAAACAGGTACGTTTGGATCCATCTTTCACATGTGCCATCTTGCTCTCTCTCTCTTTTTTTTGCTCTTGGTTGTACTTGTCTTGTATTTACATTGAACTGATGGAGTTATGTAACATCTTACAATTATAGCCATTTATAGCGCTGGATATTATAAATTATGGTTAATTTCCCCGTAACCCGGTATTGGGTAAGATGTTGGCAGACTGCAAATATTTCTCGCCACAGCATCTGCCATCCAGCACTTGGTGGTAAAGTCCTTGCTTAAAATGGTGTTAAAAGGGTTAAAATACAAGCCAAAGACGTGGAGACGAGACAGAGGTGCGCTGCATATTTTAACAGCCTAATCAAAAATTCGGAAACCTTTTCGAGGACAATCGATAGGTCATTCACTGTGAAGGGTTGTGGGCAGCGTCTGAAAAATGGCCTTTAAAAAAAAATCGCAAAAATGACTTTCCTTCCCTCGCATTACTTAAAAATAAATCGTAGCAGGAAAAACAAAATGTACAATTAATTTGTGGGCTGAACATGATCGCTTGTCTTGTGTCGGGGGCCTTTGATTTTGAATGGATGAATAAGAGCCGCAGTAAAATTCCCAGAATTCCCGAACCGCTGCCAGCTGGGATGTACGTTTCATGGTCTCCTGGTCACATGACTTCCGGTGGCTGCTTGCAGATTTGGGGCCAAATGCCCAGTATGCCAGTGAAGGTGGACAGATGTGCAAGCCAGTCTGATAGATTAGCTGTAACAGAAGAAGGGAACGGCTAAAGCAATCTGCAGAAAGATATCCACTTTCAAAGAAGGAGGTGGCGGAAGAGAGAGAGAGAGTCCCCAAGAAATGTGAAGAGGAAGCAAGAAAAGTGGATGGAGGGAATGGAGAAAAAAAAAGTGAAGAAAAGCCCCCCCGACGGCATTTCAGCTTCTGCCCTCCACATCCTTATCAGTCCGACACTCGCTTTCATCCCATTTTCCACGCTACAGAACTGAGGTTTTGACGGCAAACGAAAAAAAAAAATAAAAAATCTCACCCGGAAGGCCTGATTTAGGGGAACAAAGAGCACCGGGGGTTTGGCTGGAAATGCTGGTGGTGTCTCTGTCGTCAGGAGGAGTTCAGGGCAGCGATGGAAAGATGCCCTTCTCAGGCCCCCCCTCTCTGCCCCACACGTGGGCTCCAGCCACCGCGAGAGGTAGAATTTCCTTCTAATCCTGTATTCCGGCATGTGGGATTATAATGATTTGCTGAGATTTATGACAGCAGAGCAAGTTCAGATGGGCTTACTGGTGTAATTCATTGGGCAAGTGTTTTTTTTTTTTTATAATGAAAACCCAACGAGTGTGGTCACTTAAGCTTGTCAAGTATTTAAAGGATCCACATTCCTCTTTGAACATTTTAAATAATTAGCATACTTTCATGTTCCTCTGTATAGGATAACAAGCCAAACGAACACAGTTCAGGTTGCAGGCCAGCAGAGACAGCACTTGACAATGACCTTCTGACCCTAAGGGGTCAGAGGTCAAAGTAGGAGGATACACCCGCGGACTCAAGGGAGTCCCATTGACAGGAACCAAACCAGCAGCCTCTAAAGAAGTAACAACCTACAAGCTGGCATGGTGCTGCCCCCTTCCTGTCTAAAATCCCCCTTGGAACCAAGCAGAAGCAGGTTAAGAAGCAGGTCAGGAAGCAGGTTAGAAACACAAAGCTTTAAATCAGCCAGCAAGCTTTTTTATCATTGAAGGTTGTGGGATATGCCAAAGATCACAGCAGGGGTGTCGAAGGGGCATGAATACCCTGGCAGATTCAGGGGCCCCAAAATCTACTGTCAGGGGCCCCCACCTCAGCAAAATTTATGTACTTTGGGACCCATATTTCTTCAGACTGAAAGTTGAAAATGCCAGCCCAAGCAATTAGCCCAAGGATTTGGTCTGGGGGGCCCACAATGTCTTGGTATTCCCCCTGGTCACACTGCTCAGGACATCAGCCTTGCGAGGACGTGCAGCTGCGAGGGGGGGGGGCTCAGGCCAGCCCCACCATGCCTGACTTATGACCGTGTCTTATGGCCCATATCAGGAAATGTTTGCAATATTTAGCTGGATGCCACCTTTCTCAGGTGACACCCATGACTAACAACAGTCTTTATCTATTCAAATAATCTGGGTACGTTTCATCCCACAACCAAAACCTGAAACGACACGGAAGGTTATTCCGGGTTCGCATCACACCGCCAGGGCGTCGACCCGGATGGGCTCCCCCCCCCCCCATCCTCGAGCCCCCCGGTGCTGTGATCAAACGGGTGCCATCCTCAGATGTAGCGCGGCCCCACAGACGACCCGAGGCCCCCCGCCTTATCTGCGCCAGACACACGGACACTGGCAGATATAACGAATGCCAGACATTTTGGTTTAAAGTGAGAATAAACTTCACTTCTTATGAAATGTACTATTACATATGCA
>JAABNY020000113.1:721369-736009 GCA_015164015.2 Brevimyrus niger | reverse complement strand
ACACCCGACCTCGTTCTTTTCATTTTCATTGTTTTTGCCTCCAGCCTTGTGGGCCTTGCATCATTCTCAGAAGGACGAAGCCAGTCACCCCAGACTCGCTCGGTGGCGCAACACAAGGCAGAGAATAAAAAAAAAATACTTAAAGACGTCAGACTACAGTCACACATCTATGACCCCCCCAACTTCCAGGATCATTGCAATGTTTTTAATGGTCGGTGCAAGCAGAGCTCAGAAAGCATGCGTGTGCGATCATCAGGGTCATAGGAACCAATGAGTGTGGGGGGGACCTGTACCCCTAATACTTTTTTTTGGATTAATTTGTGCCCCCCCCCTCCCCCCAATAAATTGACATTTGCTTTTATATTATTAAGTTCTTGCTGTTCACGCATTTGTGAATAACAGGAAGTCTATCATCCGGCTGACTCCCAGAGAGCGGAATCATGGTGGGTGCTCATTTCCCGAAGGGCAGCCGTTCGGCCGCTTTCCTCCTGCCCAGGCGCCTCCCCCAGGCCGCTTCGTACGGGAATATCATTCTCTCCCGCCATCATCCTCGCTCTAATAGCCAGGGGGATCATAATCGTCGCCGTCACCTCCGCCGCTCACGCCCACCCGCCACCTCCGCCGCTCGCGCCCACCCGCCACCTCCGCCGCTCGCGCCCACCCGCCACCTCCGCCGCTGGCAGCTCTCCCCACCCGTTCTGCCGAAGTGGCCGGGATTCAGACGCCCTTCGGGTGGATGCGGGTCAGCCCCCACGTCACAAAAAGCCCCCACGTCACAAAAAGCCCCCACGCGCTCCGCGCCGCATTAACGCCTTGCCTGATCCCAAGGTCAAGTTAGCTGAAAAAAAACTCCACAACTCCAAGCTGAGCAACATTTCAAATTAAAACAGAAAACATGCAGCCATACCCGGGTTATTAAAAACTAATACATGCATTCAGTTGCCACTTTAAGTACACTGGCTCATTAACGCATTAAAGCCGGCTTCTCAAAACTGGAAATCACGTGACTAAGGCTAAATACATACACCAGGCAGACAGGGCCAGGAGGTTCAGTTACTGCGCAGCTAAGAATCAGGGCAGCAAAGATCCCTGATCAAAGCCTTTTTGTTGGTGGCGTGGCTGTTGGTGCCAGACGTAGTGGTTCCAGCATCTTAGAAGCAGCCTCCCCCCTGGGATTTCACGCATGACAGCGTCTGCAGAGAGCGGCGAACAAAAAATATCCAGTCAGCAGCTGTTCTAAGGGCAAAAACACCTTGTTAATGAGAGCGGTCAGAGGAGAATGGCCATTCATTAAAACTAACAGGAAGGTCACAAGTGCAAAAATAACAGCTCAGTGCAGCGGTGGTGTACAAAAGGACACAGTGTATATACCCTTGCAGTGATTCTAAAGGGTAAATGCTGGTCTATTAGGTACTAGTTAACTGTTCCTAATAAAGTGTCCATGAGTTCATATAATATATTTTAAAAAATGTGCCAATGGGTTCTGGTCTAAAAGGATCCTCGCATGAAGAAACTGACATAGACACTGTCCACCACACACCCCCACCCATCTACACACATCTACCCCAGCCCCACACAGACACAGACACATACCCACCCCTGACACACACATACAGACAGACAGACAGACACATGCACACACAGGTTTGTAATTTTCTTAGTGGGGACTCCATCCATTTCTATGGCCAAAAAAACGTAATCCCGACCTTAACCCCTACCCAGCCCTAACCTTATACATAAGTAGCCAAATAAAATACAAGACTTTAGGCATTTTTAGTTTTTTGATTGCAGTGAAATTTTTATCGGCCCATGACCAAGCACAAACAAATATTTAGCACAATGTAATTAATGTCACATATAGACATATACAGCTTTTGTGAGAGTCGTTATTGAACAATAAAGTTTAGGATTCCTTGCAAATTAAAAAATTAAATTAAAATTTGAAAGCATGTAATTAGGGAACTTTAAGATGTTACTTTTTGGTGTGTAAGAGAAGGCTGCCATAAGCAGCCAGGAGCAGTAAGGGCCGAGTCAGCGAGGAGAGGCGCTGCAGGAGATGTAACCGAGGAGCCATTGCAAAGCTTAATCAGTGCAGCCATTCCCTTTCAGCCACTGATTGCTAAAAAATAAGCCAGACGGAAGTGCTGGCAGCCGTAATGTTCGTAATACGCGTTGCCCCATCGTTTCCAAGCGCGGCATTAACGGAAATCGAACTGGCGAGGGCAGAATAGCAATGAGTACCAAAGTGAGCTCGCCATTTAGCACCCCCCCTACACCCTCGACAGGTCACCAAACATTTGCATGAGGCGTGAAATATAAAAAGAAGCTGATTACGAATTCACACAGGAATTGATGTAAAATGAACATGTGAGTAGGTTTTAAGTGCTGTGGAGAATAGCACTGCGTCGGCCCTACAAATGCCTTCTGGGGCATCTATCTTCTGCCCAAAATGGGCACCTCCTTCCACGCTATGAACATGACCGGATCCTTCTGTGCTCTGGTAAAAAGCAGAGGCAGAGAGTAAAACAACAGGCTGAAATGACCCCTGATTTAAACATCCTGTGTACTGCTTCTATTGCAGTCAAACACAGTCACTCTCTCACATGACTTAATGATCAACCAAAACTTATGTGCAAATTTATTTTTTTTTCCAGTGTTGACTAGACAGCCTAGACCTATTTCGACTTGTTACTTAGAATAAAAAGCTATTCTATAAATGGTGGCTTCAATGTTGTTGGGAGGGCAATGTTTCAAATGGAAGAATTAAAGATGTACCACAGCAACAATACCTTTCAGAAACAAACACTTGGCTTTTCAAGGAATGTCTTTTCAAAGTTGCATTTCAAATGCATTAAGCCGCCCAGCAACCAGATGAAAACCAGCTTTCACAAGCAGAGTCAGAAGAAAGCAAGCCTTCTGTCAGTCGCTCTCTTTGGAGCGAGAACGTCGCCGCAAGTCTGGATCTTTCTACCTGTCATCAGGCTACAACGCCGCGCTGATGCTACCTCTGATTTCGGTTATTAAGGCTGCATGAGGGGCCGTTCTTCCAGGAGAGTGCCGCTCGCACCGGCGGACGGCCTTCGGAGATCATCCAGACAGTCTTGACGTTCCCGCGAGAGTCACACCGGCTTGTGATTTCGCACGGGCAGGTTTGGGAGCAGCACACGGGCCCAAAGTGAGCTGAAGAAAGTGCGCCGAACACGACCCGAATGCAAACTCATGGCTTCAGAATTAGAAGTGGGGAAAAAAGATATGGAATTTCCAGGCACCCCTTTTCCCGTTTTAGAAATGCGCCGCCCCTGTGCTTTCTGGGTCGCCTCCCCGTCAAGCTCGAGTTGCCTTCGCCTCCCTCGGCACGCTCCTCTATTGATAACGAATGCAGGAGCCCCTTGGATAGGAGGAGCAGCTGTCTATAAAAAATTGATTCCTCTCAGCTACCGTCGCCGCGGTGATGGACAGCTTAGTCTGCAGGCCCGCTCCCGTGAGGTTCTGCATGAAGGTTTCGGGAGCAGGTGGGGAGGAAGCCCAGTGACCAGCGCAGCGGCTCCTCCCAGTGCGGGGGGGGGGCGGCCTCGCCGCAAAGCCGGATTGCAGGTGGATTATTGTCGCGGCGTCCTGATCCATCTACGGCTGAAGCTATTCCCAGGCCTCCTCGGAACGGGCCGACTTACCCATACGCTGCTGGCGCCGCCCTGGCGATTTCTTAATAAATCCATCTTGTTGCGGTAGATCTAAAGCTCATTTCGTGATAGATCTGGAATGCCAAATATATTGGGAAAATAAGGCGGGTCCAGCAGGTGACACTAGAGCGTTACTGCCGTCCAAACGTCCGAAAGTCTGCACCCAAAGCCAGATCGATAACACAGGTGTTATCTGGAGATACAACCATATCAATTATACTGGTTCAGACACCCTGTGCTTCCTCTGAAATAAAATCACTTATAAGAACTCATGACCATTCCAGAGAAATGTCACAGACTACACTGTCAATTCTGCTGGTAACAGGAATATCCATCTGCCATTGTACAGGCCAGCAACCACAGCGCACAGAGTCCCGAAACACAGCAGCTGGCTGCTGCTGTCCCACGTGTTTCCATCTCCAACTGCATTTTTGCACTTTTGTCTATTGCAGTGTTTTACTGACATTGTTTAATTGTTTTAATTGTATTTAAATGTCCCTGGCTGCTAATTTCCCTCCAGAGATGAATAAAGTCTACTATCTATCTATTTATCTATTTATCCATTCATCCATCCATCCATCCATCCATCCATCCATTCCATGTGCCTTATTTTAGCACAGGTAGAGGCACACATATTACGATAACAGGAATAAGAGGAATGAATGGAAGCCATTCCTTGGAATGACACCTTTTAACAAAGGGATGATACTGCGATTCTAAAACCATAAAAACAGCAAACCAGAAGTATTCAGATACAGGTCTAACACTGGCCTTATTCACTGTCCACTTAGTGATGCCTGGAGGTAGTTTTTCCTTATTAGGTGTCTCCAGGATCTCAGTTACCGGAGCTTCACCTCAGCATAGACACACACCTGCCAGCTGCAAAACTCACCTGCATGACATTGGATTTGTTCTTTCAATGATCTGCATCAAACTTTTTGAAGCAAAAGCAATTAAACAGCTGGGTTCTTTGAAGGACAGATTTTTAAATACATAAATAAAGAAATCATATATTTGAAAAAGATATTTGCAAGTTAGAAATCATCCATACATAAAAACGTTTGTGGTTCAAATAGTCTCTGCTTTTTTGGTTGCTTGACAATGATTGTTTTACTAAAAGATGCTTGCAGGGTGACACTCTTGCTAACACTCTTGAGGGCCATTGGAAGCATCCTGAAAGCATTAAGGACACAAACTAACCCCAACCATAACCATGCTTGTAGCTCACTTATGCTTCATGCCATCAAGCTGTCTAAAGAATAAAATGACAATAAATGTTTTTATTTGCCGGTACATCGTAATGCTTTTCTTGGCTGAGCCCATCTTACTCTCCGTAGCTTGGGGGTCACTATGCAGGGTCAGCCAATGTGCAGCACCTCTGGAGCTGGGGGTTAAGGGTCTCGCTCACGGACCCATGGACATGTGACTGTTCTGCCAAAGTCAGGCTCACACTGGCAATCTTCTAAACATGGGTACAGAGAACCTGCCAAGTCACTCGCCTTCTCCCAATAGGAACATTGTTCCCAAATGGAGAACCCAAGGGGGAGCTTCAAAAGCCCAACCGCACAGAAGTGGTTCTCATGAGTGCTGAGAACCATCAGAGGTGTAGGGACTCAGGTAAAGAAGGCGGACGTGGAAGGTGGATGGACAGATGAACGGATGGATGGACGGATGGATGGATGGATGGATGGATGGATTGATTTGATGAGCTGTGGCTCTTCCTTCTCCAACTGTCCCACCCAGTTGGCCACACAACGGTGCCAAGAACCTGTCAGAGGTTTCACCCCAGAGTAAATAAGACTTCGAACACAAGCACAGATCTCGCTTGAGTACATCTGCTGGATGAGGTCCCAGGGGCCGGAGCCAGCAGAAGCCAATGAATAAGTCATGAACCCGACGTCCCTCCTCGTCTGATCCCCCACGAGATGCGTCAGGACGTGGGCACCACGACAGCGTTTCTCCACGTTAAAATGTAATGGAAATCTAAATAGCTCCCATTTTGAAAAGTATTGATACATTTAATTTCATTTTGGCAGCATGTTCCTGAATCAATGTTTGAAGAATGTCTATCAGACATTTTATTTTCTTTTAATGGCATAAAAATGTACAAATCATGGTGTAACAAACTTTTTTTGTAGAGATTAATTTAAAAAAAGGCATTTTAAAGTGGTCTAAATCAACTGTAATACAATAGTTTTGTTGCTTGGGGAGATCAACAATACTTTTTATTGAAAGTAGTTATGCCTGCAATTCATTTAGGTTTTAATGTATATTTACAATTAATAAATAATATAATAATAATTATAATATTAATAATTAGTACACCCAAGGTCAAGCTTCAGGATAACCAAGAAATAAAGGGTTCTACGCCTACGACAACAATCTTAAATATCAAAAACACAGATTTTGCACCAGCATGTAATTCATCACTCCACATGTGTGAGGGGGGGGCTGATAATTATGCTACTGAAATTGTCACATGCGCCTGTGAGTGTACATTTACAGCCATGAAAAGCAATAGAATCAAAGGCTGAGCAGATTCTTTACCAACATCACACTGAAAAGGGCTCAGGAAATGCTGTAACCTCACGGCTGAAAGGATTCCTGAACAACGAGAATATTTGTGAAGAGACCAGCAAGAGTGGCTCTCTGCGTGTAGTTGGCATGTTCAACCCATGTTTGTGTGAATCTTTTTTTTTTTAATCTTCCATTTGTCCAAATGTCTCTGAATTGTTTGATTTTACGAGTGTGTGTGCTGGCTGGGGGGCGGCTTCCCTCCACTCCCCGGTAAAGAGCTTTGGAGATGAGGTCAGATGGAGAAATTAAATATAGCCTGAAATGGATAGGGACACATGCTTTGATTAGAAGTGACATTAGTAATCAAAAAAGATCAGGATTCTTCACAGTAAGTACTCCCCAGTTGTGCTGAAGTTCGAAGATCGCAGGTCCTAACTGTCCAGGTGACTGCAGGGTAAATGTGACGAGACCGTTATCCTGACAAAGATGGAAGACCGCAGAGGCATGGCGATTCCAGAAAGGTTATGGGACAATTGCGGGGACAATAATGACCATTTTTGCATTAAATGGCTTGTAGGATTGCAAAGCTCTTCTCTCATCTATAGGCTGACACAAGGAGAAAATAAAACAGGAAAGACAAGGAAATGGGATCACAGCACTAAGAACCAGCCTTCAGACAGAAAATGAATCTTGTTCTGAAAACTGAACCTCATTAAAATTTCATACAGTAGCTTCTTTTAACACTCACATTTGGTCTAGCTACATTAGCATGAAGCCTCACACTCAGTTGCTCTCTCACTGAGCACGAGGTTCCCCGCATCTCGCATTTATACTCTCCTTATTGCCGTACTGAATTTCTCAGTGCGGAATGACTCTTCATTTCTGCTGTCTCCGGGCTTAGGGGCGAGTGTCAGGTTCAAAACAGTTTTTGTTCCACCAGCTCGAGGAAATAATAGAAGTACTGTCGGATGCTCGTCGGGGGAAAAAAACACACGATCTCACATGCCCTTTAATTGCAGATTTGCCTGTCAGACACACGGAAGAGCTTATGTCCGAGGACATATGTACAGGCAGCTTGGATGTTTAACACCGAGAGTTCAGAAGCAACACTTACTGTACAACAGACATCAGCCATCAGACAAGGGCTACATAACAGTGGTTCCTTCACATTCCTCGTGATTTCCTTTACAGAGATTTACATATTTTTTATTTGCGAAAGAGAGTCCACCTCTTCTACGGATATGGTAATGTAACCCCCAGCCCTGGAAATATCCAAACAGATTTCACTGGGGAGTACCCAGGTTTTCGGTAGGACTGTTTTCCAGTGACAGACGTTTGCTAATAAACGAGGAGTGTTTTCTGGAGCTGTGACAAGCAAAGGAAGGGATGCAGGCAGCCCAGCACGTTTGCCTCGCCAGGCAGCAGTGCGATTTGCAAGCGACTCTGGGCATCGCTGGCCCTCCCGACTCGCCGTTGAAGAGGAGGAGGGTGTTGTGAGCCTCTGGGTACTGCGAATGGTGCTCAGAGCCAAAGGAAGGGGCTGACAAATGCAAACTAGCAGGGTAAATGAAACTGCGGCCCTTTGTTGTGTGTAATGAATGCGGGGGACTCAAAGACACACATGCGTGTCTGAGATCCCCTTTCATTCGCTTCCACCACTGTCTCTCTCCCAGCCGTCCAGACAAAAGCATACGGCAGACCCCTTTAATACAGTACGTGATCACCCCAGCTGATGCTAAGAACCGAGGCATCTGACAGCAATAAGCACGTATTATATACGACCCAAATAACACTCGGTTTTATGTATGTATAAAACACAACACGAACTTACGTGGTGATTGCAGTCCATAAAATATAAATCTGCTAAGTGGCAAACTCCAGAGGCCAATAAAAACAAGCCTAATATGGCTAAAATGCACGGCTGGCATAAGACATACTTAAGGCATACATTAAACTGTATGAATCATGTTTGTAACCAAAATATGTAAATAGCTAAATAAATGGAACTATGCAAATAACAGACTACGAACTAAATGACACAATGATTAAGCAATTACACATGTTAATAAGGTTTTTATAGCAGCAAGTTAAATTTGTTTTGGTTAGTTTTTACGCCTTTTATTATTATTATTATTATTATTATTATTATTATTATTATTATTATTATTATTATATAAAATACCTGCGGCTAATTTGGCGAGAGTTCCGTGACTGACACCCACGCGCGTATTTTAATTAATGGTTTTTAAAGGAGCAGCAAATCCATTGATTCGGGAAAGAGTGTGTTAAGCCTGAAAAGAAAATGTTACCAAAAACACGAACATGAATGAATGAGAATGAATTTCCCCTGCTCTTTACAGAACTTGTATAGCATGTTATTTTCATGCCGGCAAAAGAGACATTGTTATATTCTAATTTTAAAAAGCATTTTACGAGATGACGAGCCAGTCTGCTAAATATACAGTGCTAGACTGCGGTTATTTTCATGCCCATCTGGGAGTCCCGGTGTTCTGTGCGTTAAATGATGGATAGTTGGATTGCTGAAAATGAGCGTCCCTATTTGGAAGACAAAATTAAGTAATGAATCGCAGGGTTTGCGCTGCTGCCATGCAAGAATGGGCTAATAACCCATCTACGGTGTACTAAGCCCCATGCTGTCGTATATGAGTACAGGTCCCCCTGGCCATGATATATGGTAATGGATGGGTTATTTATTTTTGCATTCCCACAATCCCGGTCCACTAACAATGACAAAAACAACGACAGCTCGAACGTAGTCTAGCCAAAGGCTAACAAAATATGATGTTTAAACAATGACGTTCCCTACGTATGCAGCATTTTTGACGTTATAATCCAATGTATGAACGTCAGATCCCGATTACCACACTGTTTAGGTTTCTGCATGCGGACCAGCTGCTCTTGGAAATGTACCCTTGTATGTGGTCATATGTAACCATTTAAATAAACCCACATCATTAATATATTATTATTAATCATAATAATAATAAATCTGCATCAAAAAGACTATCCATATCACATAAAAACGAATTACATGAAGTCAAAACATGTTATGAAAAAAAATTATGATTTTTTTAAAATTATTCCATATTAACAGCCTGTTTCCAAAACTTCATTTTGCATATTAATTGGTAATTATAGTTTGTGCATGTCTTCTTTGATTTTTAGATGGATGGAAAGGATCAAACTTCAAACAATTTGTTTTAAGAAGTAATTCTTTTCCAGCAGCAGGGGGCGGTGTTTTACATTCTAGTGACAAGGCAAAAGCAAGACGCAATAAATTGTAGTGGGGTTTACCCCTATTCATTACAGCACAACATCGCATGTCACATATTTTAAACCAAAGTATTGTTGTACCATTTGCAACTAAATTCTTGTATGACATTCTTAGTGACTAAAACTGTCCATAATCATATCCGTGACAAACTTTAGACATATTTTAGCACTGTTCAGCACCTATAAGAAAGTCAAAATAGTCAAGACAAACAAACAGACAGGTAACCTACAGACTAGCAGATGAGTTGTTCTGAAGTATTCTGCACCAATTTCTGCATTGTGATGCCCAACAACACCAGTGTGGCTGAAACAGACATTACACAAGAGTGCACAAATGAAGAAAATGCAGTTTTTACCTAATATTACAGAGAGGGCAAGATCAATCCACAGGGAATTTTCAGATTAAGAAGGGTGTTACAACTTTTGGGGTGGCAGCAAGCAGAGCTCTGGTTGTAGATCAAAGCAGTATGCCTCTGAGGAATGCGAGAAAAAAAAAGTGAGAGATAGAGGGCCTGAATTTGATCCAGACCACCTAAGCAGCACCATCTCGACAGGGTTTACTGTGAGCTTTGATGCTAGAGGGCAATAACACAAGCAGTCCAGATGTCGGAACAAGCAATTATGCCAGCCTGTGGAGTAAGGAAACACTTTAATAGACCATTTACTAAAAGGCCTTCCTCAGCCCATGTGAAAAAGAAACCAGGGAAACTTCAGAATGAAGTAAAAGCCAGCAATCTAGCAGTATCTGGTGGTAGAGAGGAAGAGGAAGACCAAGGAAGATCACAGCCAAAGCAGAGTAAAGTCATGGAGGATAATCACTTCACTTCAGCTGGTAGCCTATTCACAAGGAATCCTGTTGACATTCAGGGTGTCTCCTGTCTGATGCCTAGTGCTTTCTGTGACTGGTTCATTGCAATCCTCTACTGCAGTGTTTTCCAATCCGGGCCTTGAGGACTCACAGACTGTCCACGTTTTTGCTCCCTCTCAGCTCCCGGTAAAGCAAAAATGTGGACTGTCTGGCAGGAAGCAAAAGCGTGCACCAGCTGTTGAGAAACACTGCTCTACTGGATAAGTAGCTATCGCAGAGGGTGTGTGGATGCATGCAGATTTATTAATTGCTTTTAATGTGTATGGCCATCCAACACCATGTTAATTAAGTTAACTAATTATACAGCAGGTCATTAATTGTTTTATCATTCATTTCATTTAGCAGTAATAAGGTGGTAAAAAGTGGCAAACGAACAAATATGTCAGGTGACTTAGTATTTAGCAAATTGTGTGTAATAGTTTTATGTTGAAAACAACTTCACCTACAGCAAAAGGAAAAAAAGATGCCGGGTGACAGAGGTGTTACACACTTGTGTTATGGAAAGTATGAAGTGTCGCAAGTCCACCTGGAGTGGTGAAAAATAAATGACCCCAGTACAGAAGGCCACTGGTCTTTGGATGTGTACAGGTAAGTGCATAAGACAGAATAATACTGGGTGGAATGCAACTGCAGCCTTAAAACAAAGTCCGGTCTTAGAGGTCCAATTATAACAACAGTCATTTCTCAGCAACATCACTTTCTAACACCCCCACCAACAATTTCATTTCCCCTTTTTAGCAGAAACGCAATCCCTCTCTAATTCAAGCACCCCCGCCCAACTCCAGAGGGACGGCGCGGCTAACGTGACGACCCCATCCTGACAGCGTGTCAATACAAAGCAATTTACAAGCACATGGAAAATCGACCCCTGGATAAGAGGCAATTTCTCTGCTCCGCTAGTTCAGATGGAGAACGGGCCAAAGGGGGAAATGGGGCAACGGAACCGGCTCGGCCGATCGGGGCGAACTGTCAGGCGGGAGATACCGCGGGGCGTGGGGGTGAGGCCGTGTCATAGATGCGAGAGGCAAGAAGAGGCGAGCCACAACGAAGAACGATCGGGGTTAGCATCCTGGCAGCTGATAGCGCATGATAGCATCACACAAAACGCAAACATCCCCGGGGCAAAAATGTGGAGTATGAGCTCAAGATGTGGGAACAGGGGCAAGAAGCTGGGGTATGTTAGGGCTATTAAATTTGAAATACGGACTTTTAGGCAATTTTTGTTACAAATGCCACATGCAGAGGGTAAAATAAAGAGGCAGCATTCCTCCAAAATTTTTTAAAGAAACGATCTGGATCAAGTTTTCCTTGTGCCGTCGCCAGCAGGCACCAGTGAGCGCACAGGTTAGTGAAAAGATAATGACCTCATTTTTTTCTTCCTGCGCAGATAGCCTTCCTTGGTCGCAGCCATTCATCACACTCTCCTCTTGCATCACCAGGTCATGCCCGAAAGCTGGCTCTTTCGCACATGGGCGCCGAGATTACCGCTGGAGTAAGCCTACATGCTGAAACGACCACGCAGCACCTCAGAGATGTGTCAGACCCTGATCAAACCCTAAATCAAAAAAGAATTCACCGAATGAATAGCGGGTTCATTGATTTTGTAGCTTGGTGTTAACTTCCAACAAGCAATAAGTATGCCTACTCTGAATACATATAAAAGACTATCTGGAAATCTCCTCTGTCGTTGAGGAAATGAAGGGTGTGGAAGATTAATTTACACAAAAACATTCTGAGGGCAAAACAAAAAATGATTGGTTCAGAGAGATAACCAATCAGATTGTACAGAAGACATCTGACTGGTTGGTCCCACCTCCTCAAGTTGTTTGATCCCACCTTCTCCACAATGTGATTGTGTCTCTCGTTGAACCAAGGATTTTTCATTCTGCACCCCGAAAAATTTAGTGTAAGTATAACTCCTATGAATGGAAAAGAATGGCAGTGACCTGCAGGCTATATTTGGTGGAGGATCTGCAGATAAGATGACAGAATGACTGGAATAAAAAAAAAAAAACACAAATTCTGCCTCCATCACACATTAATTGTCAATGTGAATTTGTTACATTTTATTAGCCACAATTAATATTACAGAGAATCCCAAAAACAGCACAGCATAGGAACAAGGCTTCGTAAGACGCCGTGTGACTCTACTGAAGCCACCCAGACATCGACAGAACGTCTCTCTGTACGGCCAGCAGCAACAATCAGCAAAGCCCCCCCCCCCCCCCACCTCGTTATTAATCAGTGTCATTCTCACTTCCCTGCCAAAGTCGAATGCTGCACGTCTCGTCATGATAGAAGTCGGAATGCATGCGGCGCGAAAGTAGCTTAACGAGTGATACTTTTCCTGCTTTCTCGGGCAAATCTGTGCCGTGTCACTACACAGGGCTTGAGGTTGTTGTCATCGTCACTTTCTCCGACCGCATTTAGCGTCCATGGATACATTTCCGGAATATCCTTCCAGGATGTGGTGCCGAAAGGCAGCTTCGGTGATGGATAGTGCAGCCTGTAAATGCACGGAAAAGGCTCATTCAGCTTCAGGCTTGCTTAAAGGGCCACACCTGCCGGTGCGATCACACTGTTCCTGTACAGATTTAACAAACAGGAAGCAGAAGTGGAGATGGCGTACAGATGTTGAGTGAACGGGCCGGAGAGGTTCGAAGGTATCGCAGGGTATTAGCTACAAACGGGTTCATTAGCTGCACGCACGCGAGTCACCCTTCGGGAAACGTCTTCATGCTGCTGGGATCCCCTTGTCACATGCCCCTCCCAGAAAGCGACCTCTGTGATACTTATCTAAACATACCTACACAGCTCATTAGTCTGCAGCAGTAGCTGCGTGAGCTCAGACCTGATGCTTCATTGTCTTTCACCCTTCAGCTCCTACTGATATTTCCAGTCATTTCTGGACCATCTGTGGAGCGATTTTTTTTACCCCAGGTTGCCCAATGAGCTGGAAATGATGTCTTATCTGAAGGGGGGGAAAAAAACATTCAATTAAGAGCTTAATGAACAGTATTTAATTAGGAGGTCACTTGAAGCACAGCTGACAGGCACAAACCATGAATTTAGTCTTTGTTTTCATATGTAATAAATTTTATCAGGCTAAAATTTTATCTCTTCATAAATGGTTGGTGCTATTGAGGAGAATGGTTAAGATTAAGAATTTAGTCATTTCTTGTTACTCGAGTGGTCTGGCTCTGAAGGTCTGGTTCAGAGATGTTCCTTCCCAAAATGAGGAATAGACAGAGAGTTTGATGATCGCTGTTGTGTGGGTGTTGATAGACGGCAGAGGAGAGCAGGTGACGTGTCCCGGAGCTGTCCGGGGGTTCCTCTCTGTCATCACATGACCTCCTTCCTGCTGGTATCTTGAGAAATTGCTGCAGAAGGAGAACATCAGCACTTTTTTGAGAACAATAGTAAGGTCAAGATGGGACATCGCATTAAGCATACTGGGTTTGTGCTGATTTGATATGTATACCCACCTGGGGGCCTGGAGAGGACATTACTCAGAGAAATGTTCTGCTGCGCTGGAGGACGGAGTTTGGACATCCATCACCACTCGGATAATGTAATGTAGCACACAGTGCTTAAGCATTCACCCTTAATATCTTAATTAACAGCCAAAGGACTCTGTAAATAAGACTGAAAGTGGTTTATGATGGTCAGTAGGAAATCCCACAATATGATCTGTTGTTCCATGCCACATAAACTCCAAAGGCCATCTGAGGCATCACTTTACCCAAAACGCACCTGTGTTCAAATGTCTCAGAAACCCTTCCCCTCCCTCCCCCAGACTGGGAAACGTCAGTGACAGGGACCAAGGGTTGGGGGCCTCCTTCCTCTTCCTGAAGGACGTCACGCCCTCTCTTTCACGGCCAATTGGCCCCTCTGGGCAGAGATGGTGCCACGCTGTGATAGATTGACAACGCGGCATAGTCAGGAAGCGGGATGAGGGTCAGCACCATGCTGGGGTGCGGGGGCTGCGACTATATGGGATGTGGGAGCCGCGGGGGCTGTACAGGAGGAACACTGCCCATGGTGCAGCCTCTCCATTTGTCCCCCAGCAGCAAAAATGATCCACCCTTAAAAAAAAAGAAAAAAAACAACGTGGCAGTACCTGTGCCTCCCCCCCACTGGTCCCCCCCCCAGCACACCTGAGATATTTCACAGGTAGCTCTGATGTGGTCATTCATTCACACCCTGGCTTCAGGTTCTGCCTGTCATTATTTTTGCGTGTTTCTGATGCACAAAGTCTTGGTGGGTTGCGGTTGGCGCCCG
>JAABNY020000113.1:703525-718834 GCA_015164015.2 Brevimyrus niger | reverse complement strand
CGTGAAGGAGCGTGAAGGAGCGTGAAGGAGCACATGACCACAGGCAGACCCAAGCCGCGCACTCAGCCTCTCTCCCCGAGCCACCGATCGATGCCCGTCTCCACACGCCGCCCTCTTCTTCTCCCTGCACCTTGCGAGTCGCCGCCCCTGACCCGTCATCTGCCCAAGCGTAGCGGATGTCCCGCGCCCGACGCTGTCCTCTACCCTCGCCCTGGGATTAATTAGGAGAAAAAGTCGTCTTGGGCGCGGACGCCCCAGCTGACAAGACGGATGGAAACTGTGAGCTTCTGAGATGCCTTCAAATATACTGTCACCGCAGCGCTTACAGCATTATAAGGTCTGAAAATGTGTTCGGGCTTTAAAAAATAAATAAATAAAGCAGGATGGAGGATCTTTTACCTCACCAACTTAAAATTGGCAGCATAAGATGTGAACCATTGTTTGACATTGTCTCACAATCCATCAATTTTTAAAAATAATACATTTCCCAATATTTTATATAGGCCTAGTTTATGCCCCTCGACATCAGCGTTGGGAAGACTTTGGACTTTCATGACACTTCAACAACTAACCACATTCCTCTTCTTCTGCTAATGTACAATCCCTAGCAACAACTCTTTTCAACGTTTATAAAATATGTCATTTTAAAAGCACACAGTTGAATGACTGAATAGATACCTGATTCAATTCAACCATTTGTCCCTGGTCTCCAGTAATGGTGGGATACTGGTTCAGTAGAGGCTTCTGTGCTTATCTGTATGTGTCTTGGAATAATACCCAAAGAAATGCAGAGACTGTGCATAGGTTGCTTTTGCGAGGCCATGACCCTGGTGAGAAGGACTTGAATAAAGCCTCTAGTGACTAATTTTATCGGTTTGGCCCAGTCCCTCAGGCAAGGTACATCACTAAAACACTTAAAACTAGGGCTGTCCCTTAACCAGTCACCCAGAAAGTCAAGCTGAAAGGGACGATCCGATTCAAATCGAAATCGCACAAAGCCCATTGTACTGTGAACCTACGCATTGGTTCTTTTTTGCACAAATACATCATTGTGGCAGAAATATAATCTGTATAGGGAATTGCATGACATTATGCAAACAGAACCTTTAACTCTTAATTTTGTGCTTTGCTATATTTAAGCAAACAATACGAATCTGAATCAGATTCTAGGCAAATGAATAACTTGTGCTTTCACTGACTAATTTAAACAAAATATGTGAACTGTTTTTCTGGATAAATTGTATTAAAAACTTGTGCATATTTAATGTGTATATTTAACCAAAACATACATTTGCACTTTACCGGGTTTGAGTCTCTACTGTGGCTCTGTGTGTGTGGAGTTTGCATGTTCTTCCCATGTCATCGTGGGGTTTCTTCCAGGTTCTCTGGTTCCCCCCCAAGTCCAAAAACATGCTGAGGTTAATTGGAGTTACCAAATTTCCCATAGGTGACCATGTGTGACTCACATGTGTGTGACTTGTGTGTGAGTGACTGGTGTGCCAGTGACTGGTGTGTTAGTGTGCCCTGTGATGTGTTGGGGCCCCATCCTGGGCTGTTCCCTGTCTTGTGCCCGTAGCCTCTGGGATAGGCTCTGGACCCACCGTGACCCTAAATAGGACAAGCTGTTATGGTAAATGGATGGATGGATTTTTACAACTATGACAGTCTGTAGAGGGAAAGTTTTTTAATTTTGCTGTTTATAATGATGGATGCTCAGGTTTACATTAGCCTAACCACCCCGCTGCATCGCACCTGTTATGTGGATAACTCATCTGCCGGTGTCGGCAATATTAATAAACTCCAAAATGCTGATAATTTTTCAAAAACACTATTTTGGAATTATAACTAAACGTGTAGCATCAGTAGCCCTGCGTTTAGTTTGAAGATAGCATCATTAAATGCCAAGGTTTGCTGTTGAGAGACCTGCTCTGTTTTCCTCAGCACTGTGCTTATTTAATCAAAATGCCGTCTGAATAAAACTGGGCTTTGCAATAAATGTAATTAATTTCATTCTTGTCTACTTTGTGCACTGTCCATTAACAAAATTATTACGTTGGACCCGCTGAGGGCAAATAATTATTATCCAGTAATTATTATTTGTTATTTAAACAGCATTTTAGAAACAAGTCATTTGTTTAAGCACACTATCTGTGTTAGCGGAATCTCACATTCTTAATTTCCTGCTTGCGGTGGTGACATTTCGGAACAAATTATAATACATTCAACAAAAAGTGTGGTTCCTTCCACAAAGTTTATGCCACTTTCTTTGCCTGGAACGAACAATGGGCAATATTTTATGATTAAAAAGGAACAATATATTTATTATTTAAATGTAAGTAACACAATTGCATATATCATTTTTTTTTATTTTTAACAATTATATATAAAAAGGTTGTGTACATGGTATATAGATAGAGTGTTGTGATGCTGGATATCTCACAGTAGTTGTCACAGACAACTAACCTTGCATCTGCTGGCCCCCTCGCCTCCGCCGCCACCCCTACCTGTGCTCTTCTCCAGGTGGGGCAGACCGATCCTGTGGGCTTTTCCAAGTGTCTGTCAGCCAGGACAGTTTTCTGCTCCAGCTCTTCATTACCATCCATCACCCTAAGCCACGTCACCAAAACAGCATCTGAGTGAACCTTAGGTCTTTAGAAACGGATGCTGAGGCACAGAATTAAATCGTTTTGTGAGATGCACAAAGGAAATCATCCTTTAAATATCACAAAATGCTTAGCTGGATCTAAAAAAAAAAAAACCTGTTCTCAGTGGGGCTTTTAATTCCAGTCCAAACAACTCAAATAACAACTTGAAATGTTTCAAGGATGTCTTCTGCTGACTTGCCTAAAATATCCATCTTGCATGAGATTTGCTGACATCTCATTTTTGGACTCATTTTTTAGGGCAATTTCTTTAATAGGAAATTCTGGAGGAATAATTTAGCCAATAATGATACATTACTGAATAAAAAGATGATTTATAATTTTTTGAGATTTATTTTTCGATACTGTCGAGAGGGTTCCCCCCAAGACCAATATGGTCCAACCTAAGTGTGTGATCACTAGGAATGGGCGATACCACAGATTTTCTATTTGATCGAAGGCTGGTGTCACTGATACCGATATTCGGTGTCCGTATGGCCGTTCCTACCAGGTATTAGTTCATGTTTCAGATTTCCAGCTTTGTTCAGCTGACTGGCATAATATTTTTAATTCAAGACAATTCTGCACACACATACACACGCATTTAAAGATATGCAAACACCTTGAAAATAGTCTGTAGCGTTTGCAAACTACCCCACTGCTTTTGATGCAATTAATTTTACGTTTATTATGGAATAATATAAATTAGCCGTAAGATTTCTTGTGCAAGCCTGAGAGGCTACAAGCTTCCGCATCGCGCCAGGTGCCAGGTGCATGTCAGTTTGGCAACCCTGTAATATAAACACTTATATTAACTGTAATAAAATAGAAACTTTTACATTAGAATCGATTCTCAAAATTAAAACATTCAGATCAAAAGAATCAATATAGCAGAATTACATATCTACATATTCCTGGTGATTACATTCGCAAGTGGAGTTACACTGGTCTTTCAGGGACCAAAGCAAATTGCATCACCAAAAAACATCTGCAAAAAGTCAACCAGACTTGACTGTCATTTATAAATGAGTTATTACAAATAAATCCCCTACTGTCTCATAGTCTCTCATAACAAGAAGCCAAAGCTATGGCAGTAGAAACGTGAGATTATTGGCTTTGCCTTACCTGAAGTGGAACCACAGATAGTGACATCATTCCAAGGTGAGAACCACACAGTGAAAGCTGGGTACATGTTGTTTTCTTACACTTCTCCCGAGGTGAACAGAAATATCACTGCATTTTCGAAAAGACAAGGCTTAAAGGTGACTTTTTCTGGTGGGCTAGCACACCGCTGGGGCGACAAAGCAGGATGTGGAACAGAGCTGACAGAAAAACACCTTGCAAAAATGTTGTGTCAGGTTTGCTTACAAAAAAGGAGAGCTGACCTTGAACGACCAACATATGTACCTGAACATAATGCTGCAATTTTAATTCTGCGCTTAACCTTAACTGTTAACTTCAAGTTTTCCTGCATGAAGCCTCGGTACGACTTTAACTGGGTTAAACTATGAAGGACAAACGGATCGATGAGCCGAAACCACCTCTTCCAGGACAGGGAGTTTTAAAATGTGCATCATCCTTGATGCAGTCAAGCAGGCCTGTCACCTGCCCAGTCCAGAGACACAGGCAGGGAGCGAGTGTCACGTACAGAGACTGATGACCAGCCTCACTCCCCCAGCCTGTCAGGAACCAGGATGGGCCAGGATTTCCCTCACCGAAAAACCCAAAAGTCGGACGAGCAGTGCTGCTTGTTGGAGGTTCTTTTGCTGCATTTCTAATGACGTTCTAAGGCATAATTCAGGAGGCGTCAATGCAGGTACCATGAAAGTGAAGAGACCAGTGATACGTTCACTCAGTTAAATGTGATGCTCCTCCAGACACAAGTATGAGTGAAGGATTCCTTCCCTTAACAGTTGGAGGAGCTTCTGATAGGTTGCCTGAGCTTGTTGTTGTTTCACGTGGCCCATGTAACACAAATAAAGTTACAATGTAAATACAACATAACAAGAATCACTTCTATTAAAGCGGAATTCTATGCTGAAATTCCGTTTTTATCTCCCATTTCCTAAATGGTCCTCTGATCCACTGCAACACAGTGGACATTTAATTTTGCAGCAAACAATACCTTTCGCAAAATGCCAATTACCTCCCCGAAGGCAGTAAGTAAATATGTAGGAAAAAAATATGCCCCTCAATAAACAGATAAAAACAGATTATTTAAAATCTATTTTAGAGCTATGCATCCAGAACTTTCCATAAATATCACTGGACACCTTACTGCCTTCCCGCAGTGAACTGGGAAAGTGCTTCAGACAGGCTGCCTGAAATCTTTCATGTGACATTATCTTCTCTGGTCAGCCTGGTCCACGTGTACAGCTGAGCCCATGACCCCGCAATGCTTGGAGCGTTCTCAGCCCGAAACACCCCATAAGGAAGCCGTTTCGCCTCCTGATAAGCCCTTTGGCAGTGTTTTTTAGTTGCACACTTGGCAGTTGTTGTACGTTGTAAGGCTAAGAATGATCTTGTCATTAGTAAGGCATACAGTGCAACCACGACACAGTGACAAGACTTAATGGATGTTACATGTACGACCTTATCAATGAATGACGACTCTGTCGACATACCTGACCCTTATTCTTTGAGAAGCCTTTATCTCCCTTTGATAGGGCAGTTTTTAGCTGCAGAGAAATGCTGCATCATTTCCTGCTATTCAAAAACGTTGTCCTTCCCTTTTTTAGTTATTAATTTGGCTAATTTAATCTGCACTTCAACTCCATCACCAGCAGTATCTGTGTCATATCTTTGGCTCGTGATAGTTAATTGGGCTGCCCTGTAACAGCAAATTAATTAAGTGACAAGCAGGATGTGGCTCACTATCCGGCGACCAAAGAATGGGAGCGCCGCCCTGCTGGCTGAAGTTTGCCAATCAGCCGGAAAGTCCATTGCCAAGGCTGTTTCTGAGACAGCCTTGGGAATAGAAGCAGGTCGCTGCAGTGGGGCCTAACAATACAAACGTCTCTCACAATGTTCAAAATCAGCGTCTTATACAATGGAGTCGTGATGTGAAGCGGGAGAGAGAAAGCTCACATATGTAAGACAATTTAGCCTGGAGAAAAGTCTTATGCAAATTGCTGTTAATTCTCTATGGATCTGTCTTTATTGATAAGTTCTTTTTTTTTTCTTTTCATTTGACAATGTATGGATCCCAGATGACTTCTGTGCAGCAATTTGCTTCAGTGTCTTCACACAAAGGCCCTATTGATCGCTGGCGTATTTAGTAGAAAATGGCTTAATAGCAGTAGCAATCGAAACACTCTCCCATAACCAAAACAAAACAGCTTTGTTAAACGCGACTGCACGACGGCAGTGTTGCGGAACCTTGAATTATTATTCCAGTGTTATGAGCTGACCCGAAGTACTCCTAAAATATGGTGCCACGTCATCATCGCGAGCTTAACGTGACGGGTATGTTGGTCGATTAGGTGTTGCAAAGACCAGACGTGCAGCCACACCTAAACCAGATAAATAACAGTGGTTCATTTGATGTTATTTATAACATTAATGCAAATTATGTATTCTAAGGGCTGGGGACATATTTGTTTCAGATGGGGTGTGTGGATTAACTGCTGGCTAATGGCTCTTTTGACAAAATGGTCCTAGCTCAGTGGTCCTCAATCCTGTTCCTGGCGACCCCCTCCCCCCATGCCAGGATGTTTTCATTCCAACGCTACCTTAATCAGGCTTATATGGTCCTTAACAGGCTAATAATGAATGTGGCAGGTTGAAAGCAGTGTGGGCTGAAATGAAAACTTTCTGTCGGGGGGGGGGGGGATGGGGTGGCACCAGGAACAGGATTGAGGACCACTGTCCTAGTTTAAGTGTTGCTGTTGCCCCTCAGCTCTTTAGCGTGAGTTGCTCCAGTGAATGGTGAGCTGCATTAAAAGGCTAATGGGTGTAATGGAATGGAAGAGAAGACGTGGCGGCACTTTAGCGCTTAAGATTTTCCAAACAATTCCGACAGTCGGCGACGGGCAGGGTGCGCTCCTCAGCCCACTGAAAGGCCAGCATCGCTTTTCCATCTGACGTCCCGGGGGAGGAGCGGGATGGTGACGGGTTCGCGTTCCAGGCCCCGCCATCCCGCTGCCAAGTCGTGCGGAAGCGGAGGCCAGCAGGAGGCCGGCGTGGATGACCTTCCGCTCTCCGAGCTGAGAGCAAACGCCTCAGCTGCTTACAAGTCCTATTAAACCACACATTGGGCTAATTTGGGTAAAGCTCTGGGGAAAGGGGATGTGCAATTACCACCCAAATGTGTTTTTCTCTAATTTACATCCTACGCCACAAACACAATACTGCTACCCAAATGTCAATCTACTTGCATGTGCCTTATCATAATATAAACTAGTGTTTAAAGAACTTGTTATATTTCAGTTTCCTAGTTCTCACATATTTATATAAAAAAGCGCAACTGGGTGATAAGCATTCACCTAACAAGTAAACAAGTAAATTACAGAAGTAGCAAAGATAAAAAAAAAAAAAGTTGCTTAAATTGTAGTGAATCACATCTCAAAATCAGTTGTGTTTTTTCCACAAATGCTGATTCGCTCTCCCATAAGCATTGTTCCCCGTAAGCATCTCCAGATTCTACGGATATGAGAGCTTCCTGGTCAGCTAAGCCCATAAACAGCAACACGGGTGTCCCTTATCCTGCAGTGAAGTGAGACTTCCAATCGGACTTTCTCTGGCTCGCAAACCCAGCTTAGCGGAACAAACCGGAATTGTGGTCTGCGGGAAACTTCTCACCAGCAAGAATGAAAGATGGAGGATAAGAACGTGAAGATCATGAGGGTGTCTCCCTGGTCACTGGCTCTCCGCAGTCTGCCAAAGACAGGAGAAAAATTACTTTTCAAGGAGATAGATCACAGGGCATTAGCAAAGACACTGCTGATCAAGAGGTCTAGAAAACTGACATTTTCAGTTAAAAGATGGAAAAACACATCAAGCCACGTGACCTTTGACTTTCCTTTCTTTCATCAGTCCTTCAGCGGGGTTTAATGTAAATGTTTCTTTTGAGGCTACAGAAGCATGAACAACATTCAAGTTTCAAAAGTCAACTGGGAAACAGATACAAGCTTGACACTTGTTTCTCCAATGTAATCTAAACCAATGACCTCATCTTTGTCACCGACTTACGTTCTAAGTTGTTCTAAGTTGAGAGACACTCACAGTGTATGTGTCAAAGTGCTTCTTTATGTGCTCCACAAAAACCGGGGCATTATAAAACATTAAGGGCTCTTTGTTACAACTTTATCACCCTCGTACCTCTCACTATCGTCATTGTTAAGGGCAGGTCAGCCCGACTGTTTTGCTGACATAATCCCACAATATAATTGAATGAGTGCTTCTTGCAGATAAAAGGTAAAAATATTATTGGAGAGAAGCCTGCAATGATTTATTGCGAAGGAGTCACTCTCGTTTAACCTGAGAAGGCATGTGTCCCCTCAGATTTTTCCTGATCTAGTGCAGAAAAGTGGACATTTAAGTTAATTGCCAATTAGTTTGGATCGCTTGTTCTTTCCAGTATTGATTTTTTTTTTCCTGGCAGTTAAAAGAAAGGGCACTGGTACAGCACGAAGTTTAGCGAGCAGTGAGGGGCAGTGTGATAAATATCGGTCTTGCCCCAATTCCCTAAGAATCGCTAGATGCCTTTAAAAAGAAAGGTTGAGGCGACTCATACTTTCATGTGTCGGAAGGCCGGAGTGATGCTGGTGTGCAGGACAGCAGAGAAAGGAGTCATTTCTGACAGCTTCTCATATTGTGACATGAAACTAGGCTGCGCAGCAGAACCAAATGACAATGTTATGTTACGCTTCTTCATCGACAGGCACCATGCCCAGCTAGCTAAATAATGCGGGCTTCAGTTTGTGCTTAGCTAACTCAGCTAAGCTAATAATCATCAAAAAAACGCCATTACTGTGTGTATTTGTAACAGACATTTAACTGTTAAATAATTGGAAATGAGATGCAACGAGTAGTTATTATAGCTGGCCCTGGAAATTACTTGGTCCATGAAGCCTCCTGCTAATTTCAGAGCTTATTAATGAAGGTCCAAGGTTCAATTACAGAGGCAGATTTATTCTGTGCTCCAGAGGCCTGTTGTCTTTAATGTCAGTGACCATTTAAATGAAAAAAAATTAAAAACCATTCAAGTGAAATACACTAACACTCTTGTTCTAGTGAGATGCACAATAAAACCTTTATGTTGGTGCCAGGGCACTGAGGAGGCATTCGGTATGTGCAACATGCGAAGTGAGTGAAGAGCAACATCCATCCATCCATCCATCCATAGGTGTGTCTCAATTCCAAGAATGCAAAGAATGTACTGGTGTACTTGAGAAGAGCGGTCCAGTTAAACTTGGAATGCAATGAATCATGGGATTGTTCTAGCTGGCAAGGATGCAACCGATGTATACTTGATATCTGAGGATTTTTTTGTTACCATTATCTGCATTGTCTGCATTATCTGTTCTTGAGTATTTGAACTGCACTTTGACAATGGAAGGTGACATCAAACGGATAAATGAGAACATAAGAATGGTCAAGTATGGATATTGATAAACACCCCTGGTTAGTGTTGCTGAGGGGCATTGAGCCAATCCTAAGCAGAACAGGCAGGGGATGCCAGTCCATCACTGGGCACATACAGACACACTCTATGGGCAATTTAGAGATACCAATTACCCAAACAGCGTGTCTTTGGAAGGAACCCACACGTCATGGGGAGAACATGCAAACAGCACACATGCACAGAGGAGGTGGACTCCAAACCCCCGACCTCCCATAAATACACCCACCTTGGGATGATTACACAACAGATTTCACTCTGGGGGGAAGTTTAATTAAATTTACCTGCATGATTGGGGGGAGGAGATAAGATCACAAAACCATGCAGGAAAAACAATGCCCCTTCCACCTTGGTGGTTTTCACATTTCACATGCAAAAGTTGCCAAGGAAAAAAGATTTATGAAGGGGATAAACTACCAAGTAAATAAGCGAAGCGAGCTTATGACTACAGAGTGAACACAGACAAGGTGAATTGACCATGAATAAATTGCGTGCAAGAATATCTAGTCAACCAGACTACAAATGATGCAGCTAACATTAAGTCAATGAGCAAAATAGCACATATCCTACTCAGAGACTGAACGACTGGAAAAAATTGGGAAAAGGCAGCAATATTTAGCAAAAAATGTTTAATCTCTTCTTGATGTGTGTTTATTTACATGTAATAAATCAGCAAAATAGGAAATAGCAGAATATTTACACAATGAGCGTTTCGCAGCCAACTCGTCACATTTGCATCAAGCCTGAAACTCTTACAAATGCATCAGAATTACTATAGTAATAAAATTGCTTGGATGTCAAACATGTTGAACTGACCCCTCCTCCACCCCCGCACTCTTTTTGTCCCCATGTATAAATGACGGCTTCTCATTTTGGCATAACAATAAAACAAAACAAAACAGGGGCGGGGCTGGGGAAGCCTACGACAACAAGATTGGATGTTGGCAATTCTGGAAAGTTCTATGGGCGGGCATGAGCCTGTGGTCTTCAGGAAGAGAACATGGCAGGAAATAGCTTTAAGGGGGGGGGGGGCAGGAGCTGGCAAGGCACAGTGTGCAAAGCAAGAGCTCTTGGTAGTAAGGGGATGAGAACAACTGGCCATTGTTCTTCCATCAGTCCTGTCAGAGCTCACACCGACACCTCCCCCCATCCGAGTGGGGGAATGTTGCACCATTTCAAAGAAATGAGCTGTACAGTTAAATTACTGTCTACCTCTATACAAGTGGCAAAACACAAGGCTGAGGGGATGGTCAGAAGCATATATATCCAATGAGTCACTTGATCTACACACTTTAGAGCGGTCATGCAAACAACTACACAGGCCTTCCCTCACCTCACCCCGGCAGCCCTAACAAACAAGGCTTACCGTCGTTCCGCCCCTAGATAACCTACACAAAACAGCAAAAACAACAACATTCAAGCAAGAAAAGGGTAAAGATACAAGTCCTGAGACTATAGAAGTCAACCAACCAAAATTCGAATCCTGACCAGCACAGCCAAGGGGTGGTCCACGCCAAGAGGTCCGACCGGTAGAGCTGTTGCACAGAAGTGAGGTCTACATTCACCGGTAGCATCTATGGAGGTGGTCCTAAGCAGTCTGCTGGAAGATGACACGGATGGAGTCTCGATGTGCGGCTGGCGGACACCATGAAGGTCAGCAGCATAAAGCTCCAGTTTGACAAGGCTCTGGTTCAGAGCCGACCCTGTAGAGTTTTGTTGCCGAGGGGAAGGGGGGGGGGTTAATTTTGACCAAGTTTTAGGGAAATAAAGATGATCCAGAGGGATCTAAAAGCAAATAACCCTGTGGCACCTGGCAATGTTGCCGCTCAGTACGGTTTATCCCCATCGTAAGTGTCCGTGAAAAACAAACATGAAGTTCACGTTGCTCGATGATTTTTCCCCCCCAAAGGGAACAGGCCAAAATACAATTATGGAGTTCATTATTCCTGTCATGGAGACCTGCTATTAAATATACACACATGGGAGTAGACAACTGCCTAATGAATACAATGATCAAAACTTAAGGATTCATCATCAGTCGGACGCTGGCAAAGAAACTGAGATTTAGAGAAAAGACTCTTCATAACACAAACATTAAGAATATTCTGAATTTTTCACCAAGATGCAAATAACAAGTACTGAAAATAGAGGCACATAAATATAGAAATGTTTTTTTTATATGGGAAAAAGTTTGATCTTACAACTTTTGTTTTGCCCTAAATTTTAACAAGAGAACAAAAACTTTGAGATGACTGTCACATCTCTTACCGAGGAAGAACAGGGGATCAAAACCCTCTTGATCCAGTTTAAACCAGATATACTGTATTTCATTTTTCAAATTTCCAAACCTCTATTACTCTCGAAGGATTTGGTAAAAAGAAAATGAAGACTTTTCATCTGTTTTTGAGGAAGCAGGCAGACAGTGACAAAAAAACACACACACTAGGTAACAATTTAACAAATAAGGTAAATGGAAATCCTTAATCCACTCAGAGGTGTAGCAATTTACTGTCATGAATACAACCATGTTATTTGAATGCCTTAATATTATGTCAAAAGCTTAGGTCTTAAAAAGAGGTAAACAAACAAAAGGGGTCACATGTTTATCTATGGACTAGAAAACCTAACCAGTAAACGAAAAAGCAAGGAAAACAAACTAGGTATATTTCACTGCACTCCAATTCAGGATGGAAACATCTACAGCCCCAAAAAATGTAGGATTGGGGGGGGGGGGGTAGTTAGGGTTAGAGCATAAGATAAAAAAGGAAAAGAAAAAACAGACTAAGAAGCGTGGAAAAGCTTCTGCAGTTTACAGTTGTTCATAACAATTTAGCATTTGCCTGCAGCTCCATCTTAAAATCGTTTGGTCCAAATTGTGATTTTAAGGGCACCTCCACTGCTGACATCTGCATTAAAAAGCTAAAATAAAAGAAATAATAAATAATAATTAAAAAAAATATAGAAAAAAAAACAGAAAAAAGGGCTGTGGGTGGCAAAAGGAGCGACAGTGCTTTGTTCCAGCCAGCATCCGCTGACCCGGCTGACCTCATTACAGAGTTCCATAAAGAGGAGGACAAAAATCACACTAAGCGGCATTTAATTCCACTGGCGAGGCTTAGCCAAGGAGATAAGGGGTACAGAAAGAGGAAGGCGAACTCAATTCCACATACAGCATTTTCAGAGGTGGGAATCTCGATGTGCATTATGAAGTTAAAAGCTACCTCACTCCCGGAATGAAGGGATTTACCGGAGAGGTTAGGGGTGTCAAATTATGCAGTGGTGTTCATCCTAGATTAAAAAAAAAAAAAGAATAAAACATTGGTTGGACACCAGGGTTTTGGGGAGTGGGCACTAATGCGATTTTCTTCAAGTAATGCGACATTCTTCATGTGACACCAGCAAAGACCGCAATCTTCAGAGGATGTAAACAAACACAGGTCTCCGAGACGGACGGCAGCTGGGAGGCGGGCCCCATCCTTATCCAGGCTCCAGATGAAGTCAACCCACTCATAACAAAGCTGAACACAGCTTTTTCTCAGGGTAAAACCAACCAGTCATTTCTACCAGTTTTGTACAGACCCCACATCATCATAATTTGTCCATCCAGTCTTCAATACTTTTGTTCCTTCCCATTCTGTTGTTTTTTTTTTTTAAACTGATTTCATCCTTCCAGTCCTTAAGCATGGTCATTTTTAAATTAAAGCACATTTTATTTTACAAAATGCTTTTGCACTAAACAACATTCAAATAAATCATGGCACAGGACAAGTTTTTGTTTCTCCTTGTTTTGCTCGGAAATATCAAAACCGTTTTCAGTGATGTCCGTTGTTCCGATAAAATGGGCCAAATGATTTTTTCCCCCCCACTTGTCTCTTTAAAAATGTAAATGTATCCATACATCTATAGTTTTATTTCCTGTAAATTGTGCAAATTCAGCAGTAACACACTTGGCAGGAGACCGGAGGAGTGGGCAGTTGTGTAAAGTTATTGGGGGGGAACACACGCGCACACACACACACACACACACACACAAAGGTTTACAAATAAAATAATCCCAGAAGACAGATGTCCAGTTCAAGGTCTGTCACATGGTGTCATGTTGCCCACAAGGTCTCCTCCAAAAAAACATTTTCCTAACCCTAAACCACTTTTCATTCCTCCTTCATGGTTCGAAGACCAACACAGCTTATTCCAGTCCTGTCTGTGTAGGACATAATTTAATACACAGACAAACACGGGGGGGGGGGATCAAAAATAAAACCACAATAACAACAAGCAAACACATTCCATGATGTGACTCTTGCATGAACCGAGACCGACTCCCCCCCCCCCACCCCCCGGGCCCAGCTCCACGGGTTCTCCGGTGCACTGCTTCTGTTCTCGCAGTCCCAAAGTCTGTCGGGTTTCAGAACCACGCCGTTAATGGTCCTCAGCTGGCCAGCGCCATGGTGTCGATGACCTGCTCCAGCCTGCTGCGTAGCCTCTGCCTCCGGGCCTGCTCATCCTTCTCCAGAGCTGACAGGATCTGCGCGGGGGCGAAAGAGTGGGCCGGTGATGGCGCAGTGTCAGGGAAGACGGCGGGATGACGGTGCGAACGCAAACTCGGGCTTTGAGATCACGCCGCTGATGTCAGCCACAGGACAGAGCCGGTTAAAATTTAAGCATTTAAATTAGCACGAGCTGGTGGTAGCTTCAGAAAGTGATCTACGATTGTGCTGTCATTCCATGCCAGCTCATAACACGTGGTTCCCTTCGCGTTCCGTCCTGGGAAACAATGTAACGAACCAGGCGGGATGCCAGGCCACACCCACTCAGGTAAATACTCATAACAAGGGAGACACTCTGCTAAGTAGAGGCAGCTGGGGTGCATTAAGTAGCGGCTGGACGGTATTCAAAGAGCACGCGGCACTGTGTAACACTCTGCAGCGATCTCTAATTGTGGGCCATTTTTCCAGCCTCGCTCCCCCCCCACAGTGCTTTGGAACAAAGATGGAAGCCAACCGGGAACGTTAAAACAGCAGCTCATCGCTATTTCTACGTCGGCTTGAATGCTAAAAGTGTTTCGCCGTTGTCAGCGAGTCGCTGGGGAGCCTGCTCCCCGCTGCGTCCATTGCGGGGGCCGGACGGAAGGCTCTGGCCCCCACTCTGAGCCGCTGGCTTGTTTTCACAGGCGGCATCATGGGAACTCGCTCAAAGTGCAGGATAAATAGACTTTACAGGCGTACTCAGAGCCCAATTTATTTCACGGTAGCTACATCTAGCTATTTCTAGCTACATAAGCGACACGCATCACTCTATGACGCACAAAGAAACACCCTTCATGTCGATATCCAAGCCTTTAGGCACACTGGTGTCAAACAACAATGATAAAGCTGCACACGCCAACTACTTTATTTCTAGGCAATGAATGGACGCAGTCTTATTTCTCTATTTAAAAGCTGAGCGAAACCTGAGGGCGGTGAAGGTGGTCGGCTCACCTCGTCCTTGTACTTGACGATGTAGGAGTAGATCTCGTGCAGGGCGCTCATGCTGTTGAACTGGTTGAGGTGAAGGCGGGATTGTTCCGCCAGGTACGCGCTCATGTCCTGGTCGCTGATCGCCGGCATCCGTGAAATGTCCGAGTAGTACCTGTGCGGGGGCGGACGGGGAGGGGACCACGCTGGTCAACCGATGGAGCTCAGAAAAACATGCCGTTGAGACTAATGAGGGCTCACACTTCAGTTTGGGTTTTGAACCCATGCTGGTCAAAGACTTGTACACTGCATCCAATTAATTCGTTTCTTTATTTAACAGATCCTTTTATCCAAAGCAACATACAGTTGAAAGCAGGGCAAACCAGTCCGTGGGGCACTTGGGGGTTCATAGCTTCGCTTAAGGGCCCAACGGTGAAATCCCTCTGCTGACTCTGAGATTTGAACCGACAGCCTCCTGATCACAGGCACAGTGCCCTAACCCACTGAGACACACACTGCCCCCGACTAAAGTCAACCAAGCCAGATGAATTTTAATAGAGGTTTGGCCTCCTAATTAATGTGGGGAACAGCT
>JAABNY020000113.1:690824-703516 GCA_015164015.2 Brevimyrus niger | reverse complement strand
GGAGGCAGGGGTTCCAATACCTTTCCACCCAGTTCTTGTAGTTGGGGATGTCTTTTGCGTAGAGCAGCTTGTTGGAGGGCGAGTCCTTGCCCAGCTTGTGCTCGGAGGTGGAGCAGGAGTCCATGAAGGTCTGGGCCACCACGGAGAGACAGGCGTCCGTGATGCTGTTCTTGTGGATGTCAAAGACGAACTGCGGATTCTTGATCACGTTCACCCAGAAACGCAGCGGCAGGCTGAGCGGCGCAGTAAGATGGGCGCAAAAACAGAAAATGCCCATTGAAAGTCATAACAGTCATAACAGAGCTGCTCCATAGGTCCCTAATCAAGCCCATTCCTTAGAAAAAGCAGCGGAGAATAAGAGCTAACAGAACCCCAGGAGCAGAACCAACACCACAGCATTAATAGGGAGGATCCAGTTAAACCAGGACACATACAGGGCATAAAGGAACAGCCTGACACAAGCACACCTGACTGCTATTAATATCAGTATTAAAACATAATTGTACTGCAATTAATGGTAAGCTCATGTGAAATGCATGTCGCATTATATGAAAACCAAAGCAGGAAAAAAATTCTATAATAGAATGTTACATGTTAACCTCTCACAGAAGATTGGGGGGAAATGTAGGCAGCCCAAGGAAGCAAGGAGAGGGCTGTGCCAAGCTGAAGGCACCACATGGACCCAGCAGCCAGATGGGAGACGCGGTACCGTCTTCCCTGTTTAGAGGACACCCCACTGGCCGGCAGACTCACCAGTTGCTCTTCCAGGTGTGGCGCACGTCGGGGTCCGAGATCTGGTGCTTGTCGGCCTGCTCGTCCAGGAAGTCAAACATGTACTTGATGGCGAGGGGCAGGGCGCTGCCACGGTGAGCCGTGCTGAAGATGGTCTCAAACAGGTCGTCCACAAACTTCTGCAGTGTGCCCTGGGGGGGGGACAAGGCACCCGGGTGACTAAATATGGCCGTTCGGCATCTAAGGACTGATTCCCCGTGACGAGCTGAAGCTGTAAGTCACTTGGTTTAGTACATCCTCCCTCTCGGACACAAAATGTCCTCTGACTAACAGTAACGGTAACACTAGCTCACGCTGCAGTTGGCTATCCTGCCTGGCGATGACCAGGTGATGAGGCTCCATAAAAGCTCACAGAAACGCAGAAAGGTTGACGTCTAATGGCCAAAAAGGCTTTGAAGGCACTGCCATAAATTAAGCATGGAGCAACCAAGGGAATATGTACCCCTTAATTAATTTGGTTTCATCTATCCCTCCCCCCAAGAAAATAGGCCTTCATATTTAAATTGAGTTTCCCCCCCACCTGATATCAAATGCTCTCCTATGACCTTTCATGGAGAGACTTAACCTCCACGTTCACATCTGCCAGCGTTTGTGACCGTCACAGAACGGACTCATTAACGTAATTTTTGTCGATCAGGGTTTCCAAGCCCATTTTCTGTACTCCCCTAACACCTGACGTGTTGAGTAAGTGCGACTTAACGCCACTAACCCTACCTATCGCCCGGAGTGCAGCTGGATCTCGTCTACCTATCCAAGAGCAGCAAAGACTGGCGTTTCTGTATCCGGACCCATAAATGCTAGCTACGCTTTAGCGAGCGTAAGCCTACCTGCCTGCCTGCACTCCAGCCACACCTGCATCTCCTCGCTCCGTTTTCAGTCTGCGCTTTGCCCACCGACACGTGCGCTCAGCGGGGGAACAAACTCAGGCGGCCGGAGCAGCGGGACGCGATGGATTAACTGCAGTGACGATGAGCGGCGAGCTAACGGCGTCGGCGCTAATGCTAAATCACAGCACATTAGTGGATTAGCAGTGAACGCGACGGGTGCCGGGGGGGGGGGGGGCGACGCAGGGCCCATCCCAGTTTAGGGGCAGGTGGCCACATTCTGTGAGCGGAGATGCGTTTTAACGAGGTTCTCCTATTAAAGGAGGCCGTCTCAGCAAAGTCACCTTCGGTTTGGCTTTTGTTTCACTCGTAAAATGAAGTGCGAGTGCCAGGCGATTTCTACAACCGTGCGTTTCCCCTTAATGTCTGGATAGATTAATACAGCTTCTCAAGTCAGGTTTTTACGGCACTCGCACACGCTGAGTGAATTTTGGGGATGGGCACACTTTAATAGTCTGCTTTCCCTTTCAAATCGTAACTGCAAGCCACCCCATTAGAAAGGCTGCTATGGCTGACTGGCAATCTCCCCGTCTGCCACGGGAGGACAGGAAGGACCCGCAGTTACCTTGGTGGCTAGCAGGCGGGTCAGGTAGATCTCGGACACCATCTTGCTGCCGCGGTCGCCCTCCCGCTGGTCGGCGTGGTCGTGGTTCTTCACCAGGTGCCACAGCTTGGTGCCGCTCTCCAGGTCGGGCGTGATCATGGGCGTGCGGGACCGCAGGCTGTCGGGGCTGCTGGCCGTGCGGAGCATGCTCTCTGTGTCCAGCAGGGGGCAGAAGTGGGAGAGCTCATTCAGGCAAATCAAAAGCAAAATGATTTTTAGGATGAGAAGGACGAGGACACAATCAACCACCCCCCCCCCCCCAAAAAAATAAATAAATAAATAAATAATGGAAGCACAGCATGAACTGTGGGAGCCGTCTGAACATCTGTTTGGGTGGGGGGAGGACGGCAAGCAGACACACAAACCATCAGAAGCCATTTTTAACGAGAAAATAAAAGGATTCCCAAGGATGCCATTTTAGGGAAGATGTTCATTAAACAGTCGCTCATTCTGATTACTCTCATTTCCGACATCGCGCTAATTGGCGAATTGGAAAGAGCACGCAGCACGAGCTGAACATGCGATTAACCATCAGCGGCTGGAACCAAACTTCATTCCCAATGATTTGATTTTGAATTTATTGATTTTATTTCCCCCTCCACAATTATGTGTAGATTCAGCTGTAGAAATAAAACAATTTAGCATGGCATAAACACTGAGCATATGAAAATCATAAGATAATCAGGAACACAGACAGCAAAGGCCGCTGCATAGGGTGTGTATACAGGGTGAGGCCACAGAAGCCCTGGCACAAGCTAAAACCTGATTGGCCCCTGAAGTGCCCCCCCCTCATTCACCAATGAAAAAAAAGGTATCATTGGTTAATGATTAGGATGGTCCCTCATCATGAATTACGGTTCCTCCTATGCCCCGCACCTTAGAATCGCTCAGGCGCCTTTGATCTGGTGAAGCACATCACCAGCGGTAAGGAAATCCAATCTTATTGCACGAGGTCAAGGAGTTTATCGGCACAGTGGGTGTGTTGACAGATAGAGCACGACGCCCCATGAGAGGGGGGCGCCACCGGGCCCAGGGCGCCTTATTCCAGGAACACTTATGTAACACAATCAATGCTGCAAAAAGTAACCAACTGCGCCCCCCCCCCTCACCCCCACGTCGCCCCCTGCTTCAGAAATGTGAGCAGGATCATAACGCACAGGAGGAGATTAAAACACACAGACTGCTCCGTCGACCTCAAGCATTCTCACCCCAACCAGCCGCCCACGGTGGACATGTATCGGAAACAGGGGATCAAGAGAAATTATGCTGCCTAAGTGCAGTTAGCAGCAAAATCATCCTCAAGAGGCGAGTACAAATAAGACTGCAACTGAATGAGTAACAAAACTGGGGGCTGCTACTGACAAAACGACCTTAGAGGAACAGGAAGTGAGAGTGAAGGGCTGCCAGCAGCGGGCGCAGGTCCACGCTGTCCGCACCCCCCAACAGGCAACGTCCTCCACCTCCAAACATGTAACATACTGTAAAAGCCTCCTGTGAGGCGGCCTGCCGGGTGTTTCCATAGAAACCCCTCATTGTAGCAAGAAGCCCTGAGGTTTAATGAAATGGAGATCATGTGACGCCAACTTGGCCAACCATTGCCAGGAAGCAGGCTCTTAACGCGTGGCACCTACACTGCGTCACACCGCACACAGACTCAAAGGGGCTACGGAGAAGGCGGGCGCTGGTGCAAATAGCAGGCTTTACAATGCCTCCTCCAAACTCCGCGAAGAAGCATTTGACACTATGATTATTTTAGGGACACTGGTGAGAAAAGATAGCCACGATCATTGTTCTGAGGATCATAATGTACGGTGTGGTTGTCTAGCAGTGCTGACAGAGACCTGTGCAGGAGCGGCATGGTCCTTCACTGGATATGGGGGACCTGCGAAATGTGTGACACAATGAGAGAGCTTTTCGCTGTGCCAGGCTGCGGTCAGATGTGATATCTAACGACCAGGTTTCGCTGACAATATGTGAAAAGGCGGAACACTTAAAGGACTGATGGGGACACTGGATGGAAGGCAGAGTGGAGGAGATGGAGAGCTCACCGTATCTGCTGAGGGATTTGGTGAACGTCGACGAATTTGAGATGTTGTAGGCAGAGTTCTGTTTGGGCACGAGGGCGATCACTGAGCCATCCGTCACCTGCGATCATCAGGAAGAGTCACCATACATTGATAAGCCAGTCAAAGTGCGGATATTTCTCAATAAGAGTACTTGACTGTACTTGTGTACCTGTTTTACAATCTTCCATTGCCAAAGACTGGTTCCAATACTCAAGAACAGGAGTACAGAGGATGGTAAAAATCCCTGGATATTGTTCTTACCCCACCCCAAATATTGAGAATATATCAGTTGTATCCTCACCTAACAAGATCAATCCCATGATTCATTGTGCCTCAAGTTCTTGGAAGGCAAGTTTGCAAAACCAGTCTTGCCAAGACCATAAGGACAATCTTTGCGTTCTTGGTATTGAGACACACCCTGAGTCTTAAGCCCACTGGATCCCCAGTTCTGGAGCAAGCCTCCTGTTGGACGCACCTGGTAATGCGCAAGCGAGTTGAGGCGCTTCCAGTCATTATCGATCTTGGTGGTGACATCTTCGTCCTGAAGGATGATTCGTGCCATCCTACCCTGACGCCATTCTGCACGGCAGGGTGGACATGAGACCGAGTTAGTCGCAGTTCTGGGCTGGTACTGCAGCACAGGTGGAGGCACAGCGTGTTTGTGTCCTTACCCAGGTCCATGTCACTAGCCTTGGGCCTCTGGGAATAAGGGGTTCCTTTGTACACAGCATCCAGAAGCTTCTCTTTCACCTGGGTGATGGTGTCGCAGTTCAGGCCCTTCACCGTCACCTCTGGGGCGTTTTCATTCTCGGGGTTCACGCAGTGCAGTGTCTGCGGGGCGCGGCGGCACCACAAGCCAGATCAGACAGGGACAGGTGTACTTGCAAAGTCCAATCACTCTTCATCACTGCTAGCTGCTAAATAACGCTAACCGCTGCTCACCCTGCACTTTCAGGTCAAAGGATTACAGACATGATCATGGCCAATGGCCATTTTGGGCTCCACTGACCAGGGTCTTGTAGTCGATCTGCTGCCGGATGAGCTTGTCCTCGCTCAGGGAGTAGCGGGCCTCGCCGGTGATGGCATCGATGGGACCTTTCTCCATCTGCTGCTTCATGGCGCAGTAGAGCATGAACAAGGGCTCGCCAGCGCACTCCTGAGGGAAGCAGAGGCCGCGGAGGAGGCGGTGAACGGCACGGCCCAACCAAAGAAATACAAGAGCACCCCCGCAGAGCACTTGGAGACTGGAGCTAGCAGGGGGCTTCACAAGTGCGCAGCGCGGAATGCTGCAACTTCACAAGTGCGCAGCGCGGAATGCCGCAACTTTACAAGTGCGCAGCACAGAATACCACAGCTCTTAAAACTGCACTGTGAATGCGTGCGCTTCTGGAACGCACGTCTCTAAGGCAATGCTACTTAAGCAAAACGACAAGACCCCCCCCCCCCCATTCAGTGAGTGCGGGACAGTTGATAATATCTCAAGTCAGACTTGTGAGGATTAATTCTGCATGTGTGTAGGAAATTCCCAGAGAAAATGACATTCCCGTCCATTTTATTGTGCCTGCTATAAAGCCCCATTCTTCTTGAGTCATGTCCCCGGTGAGCGCCGTGCTGATGCTCAGTGGTGGCCATTCAAAGAGTCCCCGAAAAGCATGATTTAAGGGACCCAACAGACTGGCCCCCTTACATTAGGGGGAGGGAATAACTGGTACTTACTGGAGGTCACGATTCTAATAACAGCAGCTCGACAATTCCCAGCAACAGAGGCACTTAAACACATTAATCGTATGTCAATGATGCCATTGGGTAGGGAGGACTGAGTACGCACGCGTGCACGCACACACAGACACACACAAGGGTTTGTAATTAAATCTTTGTGGGGACTCTCCATGCATTTCTATGGGAAAAACTAATTCCAACAAGACAACCTTAACCCCTACCCAGCCCTAACAACAGGTAACCAAACAAAATACAAGACTTTCGGCATTAATATTTTTTTGATTGCATTCACAGATCTTTGTGGGGGACCTGAAAAAGGTCCATACAATGTTAGAAAAACAGGTTTTTAATTACATTGTGGGGAACATTTGGTCCCCACAATGTAATATGAACATAATACACACACAGACACACACACACAGCTGACGGCAGAGGCAGACTGAACTTAATCCTCTAATCCCAGAATCCACCATGAAGCCGAGCCTCTCCCACTGTCACCATATGCTGCTCGCATCTCGTTAGCATCTGCCGTAATTAGACAGCTGCTAACAAGTGGAAACACACATATATTAATATATTAATTGTGTATGTATAATAAACTGAAACCCTCTGATAAAGCGGCAGCCTGAAAATACTGCTGATTTAGGGTTTCGGTGCCACGTCTGGGCTACTTCTCAGCGGACTCTAGCTGGGGAGGGGCCAGGAACTGGCTTACGCTTCGAGCCAATGGGATGCCCCATGGGGCGCGGGGGAGGGGGGACTCACGACTGTGGAAGAACCAGCATGTGCCCCATCCCCCCCCCCCCCCCCCCCAACCTACGGAAATCACGTCAGAGCAAGGGGGGCTAACGTGCTAATGCTGCCAGGATGCTAACACTAACATCCATCGGTAGTCCTCAGCAGCTCGCTGGTCCTATACGACCTCAGCAGATGGGGGGGTCTTTGACAGCAACGTGAGGCCAAAGTCAGTGGTGGGGCAGGAGTAGACCCCCTCCCCAACAAACCTCCGCAGAAAGCCGATGGCCCTCGCAGAGCACGGCGCGAAGCTAAAGCTAATCAGGCTTAATTAGCACTAAATTGATATCCAGAGGGCTGCGGGAGTGAAGCCAAAAACAAGTGGTGAAACACAACGGGAAATGGCTAATTGAGTAGCTAGCTCTGGCTGTGCTTTCCCCAGCTCAGCTACACGTGTGGGGAAGGGTGGGCGCGGAGAAGAGTGGGGCGAAGGTTGAGGGGACGGAGGGTAAAGCCACAGGAAGACTGGGGAGCTGAGGGATGAGCCACGACGCATCCACAAGTCAATTCATCCTCCATCACGGGCGCTTCAGACAAGGCGAAACATGCCATTCAGGGTAATTTAGTCTAAATGTCAAGATGACGGGCCTTCCGTAAATGGAGTACGACCTCTTCTAATCGCACCGACATCGGCCGTTTTTGCGTGCCGAGGTGACGAGAGAGACTGCAGAGACATGAAGACCCAGGTAACTTGACTGGCGGACGGTGGCAGTTAAAAGCCCCCCTGCCTTACTGGGACGGTCACAGCGACAATTCGGTGCCCTTTGCGCTCTGAGCTTTGCCGTGGCCCAAACACACAGCCCGGACTCGCCATCCCTTCCCCTACTGCCATCTGTAGTGACCGTGAAGCAAAGGCGATTCGCTCTCCTCGGCACGTCACGGGCTTACCTTCAGGAACTTGTAGAGCAGGAAGGTGAACCAATTCGTCAGCATCTTCTCTGCCACGGACTCCGTCCTGAGAGCGAGAGGACGAGAGGCAGAGAAAGGCTTCAGCAGCATATCCCAGGAGCGGGCGGCAAGCGTAACCCCACGATACGTGTGAGCAGCACACACCACGCCTCGCCATTTTTAAGTCCGCAGGACACGATGGACCCCCTTCCTCACAGCTTTCAAACTTTTGCCCTACTTTAACTTAACAGACAAATCACAGGAGTCTAGGAACGCTTCACAAACCATTTCCAAATAAACACAAGGAACATTATTGAAATGGACGTCCAATCTTCTGGAAACAATCAAATCTGCGTAATTTAGCATTCAATCATAATTAAACAAAAGACAAACTATGACCCCTGAAAAAGTCTGCTGGAAAGTAATTAACAGCTATTGTAATTAATGTACTTTATTACTCCTAATTTGTTAACAGCTCGAAAAAAAGTGCACAGGAGATGTGTGATCAGAGGGGATTTGGGAAAACCGTTTGTTTTTTCCCCATTCCTCCCACTGCGTCCAATAGCCAGCCTTCTGGATTAATTATACATTCTCTGACACTCTGTTTACAGGCGAGAGATATATTGAGCGTCTTTCTGAATCGGAAAGACCAGCCAAGAGCTGGTACTGCTGGGAGGGGGGGGGGGTAGGAAGACCGTGCAGCCTAAAGACGCCCATCTAGCCCAGTTCCGATTTCACGATCAGCAGAAACACGTCCACCTAGGAGAAGGATTCCCAGAGCTGGAGCCCCAAACGCGCAGCACATGATGGGCTGACTACTCCGCGCGAATGGCGCCGCCAAAAGCGGCGCGACAGAAGCACGTAGGCGTGAAACTGCACGCGTGTTCAGTACGTGACGCCTTAAGTGCCATGAACGTTCCAACCCAACTGGGGCTGCACTCTGACAAGCGTATAAACACTCTAGCAAGGAAGGCAGCCCTATTGCTCACACAAAAAATAAAAATAAAAAAACACAGCGTTAACAGAGTTGCAGTAACACGGATACGTCAAACAAATGAGCGGACAGGGCATTGTAAAACTGCTTAACGTTTAAAAGAGAAAAATAACACTTTTCCGAGAAGAATTTACCTTATTTCAGCATTGCCTGTCAAAACATGGAAATAAGGCATTTAAAAACAGTAGCGGGTGTTATTTTTACTTATACTTC
Organism: Brevimyrus niger; assembly: GCA_015164015.2. NCBI lineage: Eukaryota > Metazoa > Chordata > Actinopteri > Osteoglossiformes > Mormyridae > Brevimyrus > Brevimyrus niger. The sequence goes on along the minus strand of JAABNY020000113.1, from coordinate 694,561 downwards.
TACGGGGAGCCGGACCGTGACGGAGCAAGGCCACGTGGCATAAACGCTGCCCGCTGAGCCAGAATGCTCAGATTAAGAAACAAGACAGTTTGAAACAGGAAACTGATCAGCAGTCATGAAGGGTCTCTTAATATGTGCCAGCGGCGGTTCTATTTTGCTTGGTGAGGCTGCTTATCTCTCTCTGCCTCTCTATCTTCCCTTCTCTCTCGGGGGACGGCCTGTGTGTTCAGCGGTGTAATCCGCTCTGACGCTGACAGGAGGTGACATCGGGGGCAAAAGACTGACTGCGGGTCAGGGGCCGGCCGGGCTGAAGGACGTGACCACTGACCGACGCAGCAGCAGCTTGGGGTGGTTCTTGCTCTCCAGGTTCTTGTCGATGAGGTCGGAGAGCAGCTGCTTGAGGACGCCGGTGGCGTACTCCATCTCGCCCTGCAGGGCCGTCATGATCAGCGAGGCCACGTTGCCGCGGTCGCGCATGGAGAAGGAGCGCTGCGCCTCCAGGGTGCGGATGAAGGTCAGCAGGAAGTGCTTCTTGTTGAGGAGCTGGCCGAACAGGGTGAGGGCCTTCTCCACGTTGGCCTGCACCTAGGGACAGGACCAGGAGATTGGGTGGCGGTGGGAAAGGAATGCAGGGAGATAAGCACAAGATTGGTGCTTTAATGGTGCAATGCAGCGGCGGACAGCATGACAGTAGAACATCATCGTCCTATTCTGCTCCTTTAGACGTTCAAGTTCAAACGCCATGTCGGGAGTCTGGAATAACTGATTTCTAGATTAATGGGCAGCAGACTCGGCTCTCTATGGCTTCATTTGACAAAGAGGAGCAAATGTGGATTTCCTTTACAGAAAGGAAGAAAATAAACATCTTCATCCCACCTGGACCCCTAAACACCTTCCCATTACCCTGACAGAATCCTGGTGCACAGCCCCAACCCAGCCTCAGCTACCATGACTCACATTTTCCAATATGCTTATAAAACATCAAAAAAACAGATAAATGCAATATTAACTTCCAGATCTACAGTAAGGACACAACCACTGCTTTGAGGGTCATGCGACAGACTTAATGACTAGGACAAAATGAAGACAGTTTTAATATATTAAATGTGAATGTATTAATATTTATTTTTATGTATTAATAAAGCAGTGCCTGCCTACATTTCTTAAGAGTGCTACAGATCTCTGTCTATCCTGCCTTTCATTCACACACGTCCCTCTTTGGGGCAGTTAAAGTATTTTACAGCACCAAGCAGGGCTTCTGTGATGAAAAACAAACCCCCCCTCATTCAGCAAACGCTGTTGTTGGGTTCACTAAAGAAGAATGATCAAATCATGGTCAAATTCAATTTGATTTCCTCACTATAATGGTGTTTGAGAAATCAGAAAACTAAAAATTAAATAACATGTGTCAGAATAACCTAATCCTGACACCAACAATGCAGACTACACCTACTGAACTGCATACCTCCTGTTGAGGCCCCCCGTACACACTATAAACTTTGGAAAAACACACACGTATCTGGCTGCGGTTGAGTTTCACACACCCACCGAGAAGATGAACACCAGCCGCATGTACGTGTGAAATGGTAACAGTGAGATGAGTTCCAGAGACCACCCACGGCGTCCCCAAACCACCCCCACCTCCATTTCTTTCAGCACAGGGTGGTCCTCGATGCCAGGAAACAGGACCCGCATGGCATAGGTACGGTAGTCCAGGAAGGGGATGCCGGCGCCGTCCAGCTCCTGGGTCAGCTCGTGGATGTCTGTCTGCAGCTCGGCAAATGCTGGTGATTGGGACACACACACAGACACGCGGTCACCTCACCTCATCTGCGTGGCAGGTGCACCACACAAATGAAAAGGGAAAAAGCGGAAACCGATTAAGAGTCATCCACCGTTGGCGAGACAGATGAGCTTGGGGAAGTCCGCCGCAGGTAGGCGGGCCTTAGTGCGAATGCACACGCGACGCAGGACACTGAAGGAGCCGCTAACCTGTAGCAGCGAAGTAAGGCTTGAAGGACAGGCCTTAAAATGGCACCCTCCTAACTGAAGCCGGATAATCCCGGTTGGACGGGAGGGGGCACAATCTTCAGTGCCAAAAAATGCCAGACCTCCGGTAGTCTTACTTCTCCTTCAGCTGGCTTTTGACTGGCTGGGGCACAGTCGTCTCTGTTGCCGCTGGAAACCCCACGATCGAGACCTCTCCTCTTATCCTGTGAGCAATGATCCCAGCCCCCCCACACGATTCCTAGCCTTCCGGACTTCACAGGCTTGCACTCATCCTTCCTCCACCGCAAAAAGCGAGAATGGGAGCCATTCTGAAGATTATTCACTACTCCCAACCAGGGGATGGAGTCAACTGCGGGTACGAATGCTTCCTGCAAGTCAGTCCCCTGGGACTGGGCTGCCAAGAGCACAGTCATACCCACAAATAAATACATATTCAAAAAAAACAAGTCTTCCATTATTTGCTTGTTTATTACATCAAGGCAAAATGCAGGGAGTGCTTCCACGCTCTGCTCCTGCAGCCAGTGACAGCGTGCTGAAGCACAGGGCCAATGGGGTCGTGACCTTTGGACAGACAGCCTTGGTTAATGGCCAATCACCGCGCACCTTCACTGACGGCCCGGCGGAGAGCACCCGCACCACGCCGGCACCCGGCAGACGGACGTACCTTCCTTGCACTCCAGCGCCACCCGGGACTCCAGGTTGTCCATCTGCAGCTGCAGGCGCTTGAGCGTGCGGTCGGCGTCGCGGGACTTGCGCTTGTAGGCGATGAGCACGGCGATGATGACCAGCAGCAGCAGGCCGCCGCCGCCGCCGATGCCGATGATGGCGGGCCGAGTCAGCAGGCTGTCCGAGTAGATCTGCAGCGTGCCCGGCGAGTACTCGAACCCGCCCACCCGGACCTGTGGCACGCACAACACATCATCAGGTCCTGCCGGTGCCCGCCGTCTGTTAGCATGCTATTTAAGCTAACTTTAAAAGCGGTACTACTTCATGGATCACACGCGAACCAGTGAGCCAGATACCTGCAGCCTTCAACAACATGCCGAATGGACCTTCACTGGGTAAATAAGCCATTACGTGTTTTTAACAAATCAGTCAGTGGTTTTCTGATCCAGTTTGCTAGCTGCAGAAACCACCACCTACCCCCCTCTCCCCACTTCCTTAGCAAATTGATCCTTTAAGAAGATGCAGTGAGAATTGGGGGGGGGGCCCTCCAAACAAACCGGGGGCACAGGATGGGGGGAGACGTACTGGCAGTGCTCCAAATTCAGAGGCAGCACGGTTTTCCTGGGGGAGTGGGGAACGAGCTCAGCTGGGCATGGGGGGGGTGGTAGGGGACGTGGTGCCAAGCCCCCAGGCACGGGCTCGACACGCCCCCCCCCCCCCGCCCCCCGCCGTTCAGCCATATGTAGGTCAGTTTGTTACGGCAGTGCAAACAGCTGTGCCCTTCCCTCACGGTCGCACTGCAGAATAAGAACAGACGGCATGGGAACGGGAAGCGGGGGCTATTTTTAAATATGGCTGACGGAGGAATAAAAATGACTGAAGACTGAAGGGGGTCTTTGTATCACCTTCAGATCCCCCCCGCCCCAACCCGGCCACTGACCAACTGGGGGCTCAGAACTCCCTTGTAATATTACCAAAATCCGTCAAAACCCAGGTTTGTGTGGGGGGGGGGGGGGGGGGGGGGGACGACTGGATGTGGACGGGAGGCCGAGACAGAGCGG
>JAABNY020000113.1:679620-690724 GCA_015164015.2 Brevimyrus niger | reverse complement strand
ACCCCCCTGAAAATTACACAAATTGCCCGAAAACCCGGGGTTTGGTTTGGGGGGGGGGGGGGGGGGTCACGACTAGGCATAGACTGCAACCCGACACAGTGCTAGGATCTCCAGGGAGTCTGCAAACAAGCAGGCGCGTGCAAACGAAATAATTGGAAATAAAAGTATGTGTGTTGCGACCTTGCTGTGAGGGCGTGCGGCGGGAAGGACACGCGCCCCCCCTACACACCGTGACTTTGTGCTGGCCCGTCAGGTTGGGCCACTCGCACAGCAGCTGCGTCTCCGATAGCGTCAGCACGCAGGGCGTCTCGCCGATTAGCACCGTGTAGTTCAGCTTCGAGTTCCCCGGTGCTGATGGAATCAGGTTCCGGCCCTTTAAGACAGAACAACCCCCCCGCATCCCGACTCATTAGAGCTTCTCAAAATGCAAAAAAAGGAGAAAAAAAAATAGCACCACCATAGACTACAAATAAAGACCTTTCCTGTTTGCACCCCTTGCCTGTTAAGAATCTATTTAAACAGGACAATCCGTCTGCTGATAATCTGGGCCGTGAAACATCGATTAAGGCGAACGGTGACTCTGTTTTTCAAGGAACGTTAACAAGGACAATGCAAATGAGCGACGGCCGGCTTCTGCGGCAGGAGGGCTGCCGAAGCTGCCCAAACGCACTACAGCGTCTCCCAACAACACACCAGCAGGGGAACGGAGCAAACGTTAGCATGTCTGCATTATCCACTTAACAGTTTTTTTTTTTGTCTCCCAAAGAGCTCAGGTCTGGAACCCATTGAGTGTTGAGCTCTTTTGGCATCAATATGTTGAGGAACCAGGGGAATCAATTACATGGGTGAATAACCATTAAAACGTACATCTTAATTTCAAGTGGGTTACAATTTACATTACCCAGGAGATTCTACTATGGAAAAATAATTGGATAAAAAATGTGATGCACACCTAATGTAGCCCTGATTATTTTACGGAATTTCCCCTTTTTCTTTGTATTATTTCTCACTAATGCAGTGAGTTTGCTGGCAGAGAAATTTGAAAAAAATAGAACAAAAAGGTTTCATTACTGGCTTCTCATTTTAACGAAGAAATAATGAGTCATACCCCCCCCCCTCCATTTTTTTTTTTTTTATTTGCTCATAGAAATAAAAGGCTTCTTTTTTCATAAAATAGTATGGTGGTTTTAAGTACAGCTTTGAAGTTCAAAGAGCAGAAGAATGCAGAATTCATAAGAAATATTAGATGCAGCAAGAGACTCAAAAATGGATCCATTAAAAATAAAAATGCAGCGCTAAACATGTTAGAATTTTAATTGACACGGACGGGAAGTTCACATTCGGAGTTGTGTGGGGAATATGCAAGAGCAGCTGTGTGCAGGGAAATACTGACACTAATACAGAACAGGCGTGGCGGCCAAAACCAGGCCGCTGTCTCCCTTTGAGGGGGACAGGGGAATGCTGGGTATGTCAGCCATGTTGAAAATTTCACTGCTTTACAAACAATAGCAGAGATACAAAACCAACTCATTATTCTTTTTGTTGGAGACACACAAGGGGATTGTGTCTCTTTGCTAATTTCCAATACAGTTTGCCCGGCTATTGTGTACAATCATCCCACTGCTAGTAGTATTTAGCAAATGATACAATTTGCATCGACACCAGGGCTGAGAAATGAAAAGGCATTTTCGCAGCTTTTTCCCAAAGGAGTGTGGGGCTTCTTGTTTAAGCCAATTGGTCAAATGGACCTCACATGGTGACATGTCCACCTAGAACCAGCCTGAGATACAAAAGAATATATCAAGCTGCCCATCATTTAAGACTACTAATTAATGACTTGAGGAAATACAATATTTAACTACATTTTCTATCACAAGAGTGGTCATTGTAATAATTAATATTAAATATGTATCACTCGTGATGAAGCTGTATGAATAAGTAAGATGGATGGATCTCTCTGATTGGTACTGTGATGTTAGTGGGGATGGGGTTATGTAACCAGTGCACCGATCTGAATGGTTAGTTCTATTCCTAGTTGTACCTTCAGGATTAGTGGGGAGCTGGGTTTCAGCTCCAGGACCCCAGTCGGGCTCAAGGGCTCGAAGACGGGGTCCGGATAGTAGCTGAACGTCTCGTTCACCACCAGCACGGACTGCACGTTGTCCATGATGAAGCCGATCTCGTCCGGCCCGGATCCCAGCTCCGAGATGCTCATCTCCGAGTCTGCCACCGAGGGCGCCAGGCACACCATCATCGTGTTGTTGTAGACCGTGCAGTTCTGTGTGAGGAAGGGAAGTGCGATCTCAGCGGGCGTCTCAGACTGAGCAAAGTTTTGTTGTAGATTAACGGTCTAACTGCTCCTTGTGGCTGAAGCCGGGCTTGAAGAAATCTGCTTCTGAATGAGTTTGTGGTCAACAGACCATGTCTGAATCCTTAAGTGATAAGTCGCTACTACATTATGATTCAGTTGTAGAGAGCGGCTCAAAACACAAAGCACATTTCCCAGTAGAAAACAGCAGTTATTTCTGATTAGGTGGGCCCTGCAGTGGCAGGTAGGAACAGATCCATCAGTTTCAAGGGCAGCTGACATTTCAAAGTTTAAACAGCCAGGATCTTCTGAGGCCACAAGTTGTTTCATAAACAGGCCGCCTGCTATCATGGGTCATGTCATGTGTAGGTAGGTGTCTGGGTTTATACTCACGTGGACTGACTTGGCAGAACCGTGCTTTGCCAGCATCTTGGGCTCCTTGATCGTGGCCAGATTGGTGCCGCTGATGGTCAATGGTGTCCCGCCACTGAAACGACAAACGGCAGAGGAGTCAGTCAACAGACCGCGACGGTTCCTTCAAACCATTAATCGACTGCAAGGTTTCCCAGATGCTGCCTTCTAAGGAAACAGAGAAAGCAGAGATAAGCGCAGAGGAAGGCGCCCTGGATACAGTCCGCTGAAAGACACTCAACCTCCCCCCCGCTACCCGCCCCCCGCTGCGCTGCCTTGCCGTGTCTCGCCGCACGTATGTGCAACTTAGCAGTTTTTGGACGCATTTCATTTCACGGGTTCCGCAAGTCTTCTAATGTTATTTATGCATAGACTTCAGTTTCAAGCCTTCGGCCCTCTGCCCGGAATCTGTGCAGAGTAGGGTAAAATAAAAATAATAATAAAAAAACAGCACGGAATAATGAACAGGATTTCCAAAATAGATTTTTCTTCCTTTCGAATCTGCGACAACTACATCTGTGGATCGCATCTCCTGCATCAATACAAACCTTACTGTGGGAGTGTTGGGGTGGGTCTTATTTATAGCAGTGAGTAACACTGGCCCATGTGGATCAAATGAAGTCCTCAGACCACTTCAAAACCTATAACTTTAGAAGACAGGACACACGCGAATGCCTGAAGTCATCAATTTAACCGACAGACTATCACCCTTGAGGCCTAAACACGGAAAATGAACGTATCAATAAACACCAATTTCATCACAGTAGATGCTAAACCTACAGAGGTCACCGTATATGTGCCGAGCGCAACTGTGCCTGTTAAATCCGGGAAATCTGAACCAGAGGAAACCACGGTGACATTTTGAAGGAGACACAGGGGTTGAATCCTCCCCCTCTCTCTCTCGCAAGATGAAGTCAGGACATGGCCATTCCAGACACCAGCCAGCTTAATGACGGCAAGTCACTGCGAGGAAACGTGCAGAGAACTGGCTTGTCTCGTTGTTAAATCTAAAAATGCAACCATACTGTCAATTCCTGCCACTCTGTAATCTGAGTGCCTATGAGCAAAATCCAAAATCTTCAAAAAATCTCAGCACAAGCAAATAGAGTTGTGTGTAACTTGTAGCCTGAAGGGCTGAGCATTTGTCTTGCCTGCTGGGGCAGCCTAAACGGGGCAAACGTGTTGCTGGGAATAACCGTCCAAAATTTTCAGGTCAGATTGTTTTGTATTATTTATTTTTTTCTTCTGGGGAACACGTGACCTTTGATGGTGAGAGATATGTGATCTTGGCTCTGGGCCACCGCTTGGGTCTGCCAGCACCCAGTAATTAACAAAAGCTTCAGCTGTGGAGGAATTATGGTTCTTGAGCAGGACCCTTGGAGGCCTGAAGCTGCGCCAATGGAGATCCAGGGATTTGGAGTCTGCAGGCAGCCAGATGGAGGCCGATATTTAAGCCGAGGTGACAAGCCTGTTTGGGGAACGGCCGTCGGTGTTCCGGTAATAGGCTGCTCAGCTCAATTCAACCCTGGCACCGGTCGCCATAAAGAAGTGATCCGTGGGACGCCGAAAAGGAATCCATGCGACCATTCCTCAGCTCAGGATACAGAGAATCAGGAAAATTCACCTCCTTGTCCCATCATGCTGGGGAAATACCTCCCTATAGCTGGCAACGTGCATGCTAAATAACAGTGAGCAGGGAGAAGAGAAGATCTGAGGAGGACAAAGGAGACAGGCCACTTGATGGTACCATTTGTCGGTGGGTATCTCCCTTCTGGGGAAAGCAGGTTAAAAGCACCTGGTCGTGACACTTAAGAGGAACTGGCTCTCTCTGATCTGTCAAGGAACCCTTGTATTCTTTTGGTTTGCTGTCCCAGTGGCACCAAAGGGACAAAACGATTGACATGCTGGTTCGGGAACTTGACCTGTTGACAAATTAGGTCATATTTAAGCACAACAAAGACAGTTGCCGCTGTACCCCAAAGCTAATCATTTTCATAATGCATCGAAAGATCTCATGTTCCTCACACAACTACTCAAAAGGAGTCTCCTCACACACATGCGGCCCTCCCCCGTGTTCCTCCACCATTTCACACTCCATGGACTCCCAGCTAAGTGCCCGTTTTCACACCATGTGCTGGTTGGGTCGTTTAGCTCCCCACAGCAGGGCTGTTGCCCACCCGGAATACCGGCTTCCCGCTTCCAGGATCTACAACCCCGGAGGAGGACCCGAGAGGAACTCCAGGTATTCAAGAGAAGATAGACCTCAGAACATTGATGCAGATGGAAGTGAGGGATCAAGCAGTGGTGGGAAATAACACTGGAGGAAACAAGACAATGATAGTCATTTTTTGTATAAGATGCAGGGTTCTTTTGGGGGTCTGAAGTAATGTGCAGCTCACATTACATTTATTCTATTTAGTAGACACATTACGTATGATATGCGCTGTCAAGGACTTGAGTAGGCCAAAGCACAGCAAGGCTGGTTTTCCAGTGAATGCCCAGTTACAAGCGTAAGCAGTACTGGAGCAACAGCTACATCTTCCAAAACAAATCAGGAGCCTAATAAGACACCTATTCATACAAGCAGCAAATGCAACATTAAGAGCATTCAGGGAATATGGAGTGGTGTTGGCTGGGCGAGGAGTTCCTGGAACAGATGGGATTTGAGGCCTTTATTTAAGGGAGAGAGAGTGACGGCCGGAAGTGGCTTGGCAGCATCTGGGGGCCACGTATGAGAAATGCTGAACCATGTTACCTAGCGATGCTCCAGTCAGGGTCGATTCTGAGAATGGTGGGGTCCTCGGTGTAGTTGAATTTGACCTCTGGGTTCCGCAGTTCAGCCCAGTTGATGTCCACCATGACGGGAGCGGCACCAGGACTCTGGCCAGCTGGAGTCACGCACACGATCTCCTTGGCACCCCTCCTAAACCGCAAAACGACATGTCAGCTGCTGGAAAACACTAAATGGATGAAAACGGGGGCCTAGTGAGACAGGTGCACTAGGGCTGTTCGACCAGACCTCACATCTACCAGCATTTTTACAATCATTCTGCACCCTCCAAACCAGCTGTGGTCCTGTGACCAGTCCCGGACTCCCCATGTCATGTTTCTCTACCCTACTGACCCCACTGATTCCTCCCAGGCGACGTCACCCTGGACTGCAAACCACACCCCTCATAAGTCAACCATTTCAAGCTCAATCTACAAAGTCACATGGTTCCATTCGCTTACCTCATTGGAGCAGTTCTGTATTTCACCCTCCAATGAGTCCTTCCAGTTATGGCTAGTGAATTGGCACGGATTTGCAAAAAAAGCACATTGGACTAAATGCAGGAGGGCAAAATTTTGGCTTTCTGTGTGTGCGTGCAAGTGTGTGTGTGCGACATGTGCGTGTGTGCAAGTGTGTGTGTGTGCGACATGTGCGTGCATGCAAGTGTGTGTGCGCGACATGTGCGTGCATGCAAGTGTGTGTCTGCGCCATGTGCGTGCGTGCAAGTGTGTGTCTGTGCTATGTGCGTGCGTGCCAGTGTGTGTGTGCGAGTGTGTGTGCGCAACATGTGCGAGCGTGTGAGTGTGACAGCCACCTCCAGTGCATCCCTATGCAGCTGTCAGAAAAACGTGGGTCTACATCAAGGCAGCAAATGCCTTCCCTGTTTCCCAACATGCAAGCTGCATGTAAATCAATTTGATCCACTGTGTGCTTCAGCGAGGGACTTGGCGTGGCGTACATTTAAGCAAAACAAAAAAGAAACAAAAACTCCTAAGGCTTAATAAATTGGAAATAAATTTTTATTTTCGCATTCATACCCCTGCCATCATGTAAGAGCAATTTTATCTTGCCGGCCCTGACGGGAAAAAGGGAAAAGGCGAGCGCAGTGTTTTCTTTCCCCCTCACCGATTCTCCTCTAGCAGCGTTTCCATGGGAACCTCTTTCATAACGCTGCTTGCAGAAGCCCGGAGAGAGCAGTACATATTTTGACAAGGTGTTTGTCGCAAACAAAGAATGAGGAGAGTGAGAGGGAAGGTGAGAGAAATGGGGGTTTGTAAGCACTGATAAGCTACTGAATTCATTTTCTTCCTTTTTTTTCCTTGAAATTTTACGCATGTATGAAAATGACATGTTCTGAAATGAGAAAGTCTCGATCGCTTAAAGATGAGCAGGGGTTGAACACTGGGAGATGAAAGCTTGTCTTAAAAGCTTACTTTAAGCTACCTTGAAACAAAAGGGCATTCCACTCTCCAGTAATACCTACGTAAAGATCACAAAAAAAAAAATATCCACAAAAACACAAAGTGTATTAAAACAGCATGTCAGAGCTGTCTCCTAAGTAAACAAGCATTCTGTGTTAAAATTCTGAATACTTCATTTTTTGCCATCTGCAATTACAGAGGGCTCTCAACGTGCACGAGAGCTGGGTTCAGGAAACACGTGCGTATTTCAAATGTGTATTTTAAACAGTCTTCCCCTCATTGAAAAACAAATACCAAATGACATGGAATTTATGTTATTCTGATTCATGCCATGTATTTTAAAGAATCCTCAATCATATACGGCGTTATGTCAAAATCACAGATTTTATACTGGAGTAAAAAAGAGAACCCAATGTAGTGGTGAACAGTTTCCAAATTTTAAGCACTAAATTCTTTCCAAATGAGCACCATAGCCTCAACCTTACAAAGCTCGCATCAAAACTAGAGAAAGCAAATAATAATAATTAAACTAATCGGTATACTGCCTAGGCTCCAGAGGGCTGAGCCATAGCCAATGACTGGGATGAGAATCCCAGTGCACCGCGGGGATCAGAAAGAGGACGATATGCTCCACACAAAGTCCAGGTTTCAAACGTGGCCAGCAAGCAGGAGATCAAAGTAGAGGCAGTGATCTACACACATCATTATCCTTCAAAGAAATCCCCCGCCAGGCGAACAGCACAAGGATACAGGACGGCTACAGGAAATTCGGGACCCTAAACCCATGCAAGAGGTAGAGTAAATCTAAGCATTTAACATGCATCGATATTCTATAATGACGTCGAGGAACACGGGCCAGGTGAGACTGGAGTCTACTGGGGACACTCTGGACCCCAGCCACACACCCACACTGTCACTTACTATGGGCAGTTCAGACAAATTCAGACCAATTCATCTAAACTTCATGCCTGCGAAAGGGTGGGAAAACATCATAAAGAAAACCCAAGGATTCATTCAAAGCCGCCTGGAAATGTATTCTAAAAACATATTCAAAATTCTCAATCTTGGGTCACCCTCCCTCCTAACAGACACAGACGAATTCTGACACAAGAGAAGATGTCAGTCGAATAATATCCGGTGGTTTAAAAGCAGTCGTCTCGAATCATTCGAAAAATTACCCATACGGGACGAAATATCAAGTTTTCGACTGCCAAGTTAATTCCTGTATGTTTATTGGCGATAATGCAAGAAGCCCTCAGCAGCATTCATCACCATCCTTATCTGACATTTAGCTCCAGAACGCTCTTGCTAAGAATATGCTAATACCCAATCAGAAAAACAGGCTTCTTTATTAGATTTTTGCGCCGAAGGTACAATGACATTTGGCGCTAGCTGGGAACGCACCACCTTCTTAGAAAAGAGCAGGACAGAGGATATTTCACTGCTCTATTAGGCTGGCTTTGGCCTTGGGTATCATCACACGCACATGTGTACCATTTTCCAGCAAGAGGCAGCAGATGTTCTGGCCTGTTAAGCAGCTGGTGAACCTCCTGAGCTTCAGGCCTTCACACGTTTGTCTTTAGCTGCTAGGCTAACGCAGTTATTTAAAGTCTTGCAGTTTCGCCCATTTATATCGCTGGATACTTTAGCAAGGCAACTCAAATTGCTCATAGGTGCTACGGCCTGGGAGTCGAGCCAGAACCCAGCAAACTGACGTGGCCACGTGTTCGTGCTTGGCGCCACCTGCTGGCCGTGGCCAACGGGAGGCGGCAGGGAGCAGGGAGACCCACCTCTCGAAGCGGCACGGGTGCAGGCCGATTTTGACCGACACCGCACTACCAGCGTTGAGGTGGTTGCCCTCGATGGTGATCCTGGTGCCCCCCGACAGCGGGCCGTGGGACGGCTGCACGCGGGTGAAGAAGGGCGTCTGCGGGCAAACAACGGCGGGTGCGGTTTCAGAATACAGTGGAAACAGTGTGAGAAGCGCAAGCTTCACTCATGCAGTGAGAAAGATTCTGCAACAGCGATGCCCACAAACTGTGGTTTAGCGTCGTTCATAAGGAATAACACAATAACTTACAAATTAAGGTTAATCAATTTTTAGGATGTGAGAAAAAAAGATACAAAGAATGGAACTGAATGGCAGCATTCAGGGGTGCTGCCAAAGATTTTGGGCCCCATAAAAGCATGACATATTGGGCCCCCACCAATCGTTAAAAACTTTTGAGCCCCTTGTACAGTAATTGCCCATACTTTCCTTCCCCTTTACTGCACCTTTACTGACCCACAATCATGCAATCCCATCACCTTATGAATGGGCTACAATCCCGCAGCCCTGAGCTTACTGCCCCGACGCTTACTCACCACAAAGGTGAAGGCCTTGAGGGACAGGGTGCGGTACTCGGGCTGACAGTCCCGCACACACACCTCCACTGGGGCATCCTGCACCCGATACCCCGTGGCGTCCATCAGCTCACACACGATCCTGGGGGAGACGTTTCACATTTAGAAATTCCTTAATGTGTTTCTCTTAAGGCGGTTCTGGAAGTAACCAGTGAATCAATGCGGAAGATGAACAAACAGCAGCAGAGGCACAGAACATTTATGCGATTTGTGAACCATGGCAAAGCACTGACCAGCACAGTGGTGGACTTCTGGTACCATGTCCCCATATTTTTGACACACCGAGTGTCCAGATTAAGACCTAACAGCACGGGCCAAAGGTTAATGCCTCAGGGCTTCGTCTCACTCTGCCAGTCCCACCAGGCCCGCTGTTCACGTGCCCCCCCGCAGCGACCCAGTCACACTCTGCTGATCACGTGGGATTACAAGGGCAGCCGACTCCAGGGACCAGCGCCAGCAGCCTTTGTGTCTGGAACAGTGGATGCGGGTTCGGGTCCCCCTAAGGTGGACATGTCAAGCTGGCACTTCGAAAAACGGATAAGAGATCAAACTTCCCGGACGAGAACTGCATCCATACTAGAGACCAGGTCCTATTCTTCTTGATAGCACAAGGAGATTTTCAGCACAGAACTGACACCTTTTAGAAACAAAAGATCTCGCCTGACTTGTATCTGGAGTGAATGTAAAGCCTGATTTAAGAGCTCCCAATTGACTTTATTAAGAGGGCAAACGGCCTTATCCATTTTTAAGAGAAGCTGGGTGAATACAGGACACCCACTGATGACTCTCTTGATGTATGGGATGCGTTCAGTCAGCTAAATTAACAGCTGTCTCCTGGCAATGCAGATTCACGGTACAGAAGACAGGGTCCCTTTGCTATTGACACCCAGGGCACGTATTCTCGGCTGTCATTTGTCAGGTGCTGTGTGCAGGGAAAAAAAAAAAAAAAAAAAAAAAGAGTGACTATGTTCCACTGGGAGGTGCCAACCTCCTAGCCTTCCCAGAATTCCTGTCACTAAAGTGGAGCCAAAAAGAACACCTATAATCAATCGCCATTTGAAACTGACATCCATACTTTAGACATGTTGAGTCTGCAGACCACTAAATGTGAAAACGCTCGCTTTATTATTGTTTACGCAGAGAAAATTGTGGAACGATCAAGGGGACCTGAAACTATCAAATTTCAGCAGATTTTAAGGCCTCTTTCAATCATTATCGTTAGATTGACGAGTGAGACAAAATGAATACATAGTGAAAATCAATGGCAGGAGACGTAAAAAAAAAAAAAATAAGTGCGCAACTCTCATGGGGGTCTGCTAAGCAAGTAAAAATGATGGTGGATGAGAGACGGACATGTGACGTCGGCCGCTGCTCCCGCCATGCACAGGAGTGCCGCCTTAACCTGAGGGGCCACTTGATTAAATGGATGAGCTCACATCCTTTTCGTTTCACCCGCTGCCAGGCCCCACCCCCTTTCTCCATTGTGAATTATTAACTCCCACCCTCTGCTAGTCCCGTGCAGTGCTGGACAGCAAAGGGCGACGAAATCTTCCCGGACACCGTGAATATATCACTGGCAGAACAGGTCAGCACGAGACTACAGGAGAACTAAGAGCTCGATGCAGTTACAGCACCTGGGATACATGATTCTCCATGAGCGCTGAGACCCCAATCATCCACAGCAGCACCACCCAGTCCACTGCTCCACTGGTGCCGTTCGAAGGCGGGGGGGGGGGGGGGAGGGAAAGGGGCGCGGCGTCTCCAGAGAGCGACCACTGTGAAACCAAAAAC
>JAABNY020000113.1:604827-617058 GCA_015164015.2 Brevimyrus niger | reverse complement strand
ATGTTTTGGAGGGAGGGGTAAAAAAAAAAAAATGGAAAAAGGGGGAAATGGGGACCCCGGCCGGGGGGGGGGGGGGGGGGGTACTTTTACCCAACCCACAGAGACTGTGCCAGCAGCTGGGGCTATACAGCCACCCATCCCGATGGAGACACTTACCACTTTCATTATCTTTAAAAATAACACCGCAGTCTTCAGTCCAACCTCCGCCGGTCTCCAGACGCCCTTTTGTTTAATAAATCAAGCCTAAGAAGCCCCTGTCAATCAGAGGGGAACCCCCCCCCCCAAGTCCGTTTGCCTTGCCGAGGAAGATAATGCATTAGAGGAATGATGCAACAGCAGGCAAAAATCAACAGCAATCAACGGGATTAAAGGTCGCAGCTCCTCTCTCATCCCAGTGCCATCACTGCTGCCGCCCACATCCACCCGGGTTCCTTCCTCACAATTCACAATCCTTAAACACATTCCAGTAAAGACGGTGCTATACTATCGCTGTACGTGCTATACCATATATATATTTGTATATATTTTTTGTATATATATTGTATATATATATAAATAAATAAATAAAAATCAATCTTCTGCAAGCTGAGTGCTCCTAAATAGCAAGCGCATGGTAAATTGATGCCGAGGGGCGACAGCCCAGAAAGGTGCGGTGGGTTCCGGCAGCTTCCGGTGGAGCCAACTCGGCCCAGGTGTACCTGTAAGTTGATCCCCAAGGGTTTGTTTCTTATGAGCCCCCACCACCAGCACCAGCACTACTGTCAACCGGACAAATGGCCACCGACAGGACAAGAGCACTATTAGCTTTGTCACACGGAAGCAGGTGTCACTCGAGCCATGATGACACCCCCTGGTCCTTGTCACCCTGTACTCTGTTGTATTTTTTTTCTTTTGAAACAGGTTTCCGAAGCACGACAGTCTCTCTGGCATAGAAGAGGAAAAAACTAATTTATGTGGCCACGCAGCGCCACCACATCATAACCTCATTCTGCCCCAAGTTGTAACACGCTCTACAAACTGCTCCCTAACTCTTCTGCCCCCACCAGGCCATGTCCCTCATCTACGTCAACGTGATGGTTCCTTGACACTTGACCCCCAGGGCATCTATATTACACAGCCAACATGAACACTGGCCCTTTAATGAAACCATAGATTTCCGCGTTCACTCAGTGACAGGAGTGTCTTCCGCAAAGCCGACGCAGTTAATCTGCCCCTGTGCCAGACCACGAGCAATAGAGCGGCGGGAATATGGAGAAAATAAAAGGGAACGCCGCCAACAACAGGGAAATTGGGGGAACCTCAACACAGCATAAATCAAGTCATGAGCCAAGGCATTAATTAGGCCTGAGGAGGACTTATAATAAATGAGAGGAGGGCGAAGAGACAAAGTCGCCAAATCTAGGTCTACGGCGAGATTGTGGCCAATCGCTAGAGGCTAGGGGCGTGTTATGAAGGGTGCCAGTCTTGAGACCGTGGTACCCAATCCTGTGCATCGGCCCTGAGAGACGCATTCCGGACGGTCCAGTTCCAACGCACACGCAACACACACCTTACCCGAGAAAATTCACGGGCCGATTCTGTGAAAAAATGTTGAAAAATCAGATCTTTTACACACACAGACACACACACCCATAAGTCTTTGCCTCATCAACTTAGGCTCCCACAAAAGTCATCCCTCGTGCATTTAAACTAGTGCAAGACCACTGAGCGATGCATCCAGCATATCACAAATTACCTCATTAAAGTTCATCGCATTAAAGCCACTTTTATAAATTTACCTCAGTCCCTGGACTATTGTTCACCAGGAAATTAGATTAGAACAACATTTGATTCCCCCCCCCACCTATCCCCATACCAAATATGTGCTTTCCAATTATTTCTGGAAGAGTAGAACACAACAATTGTAATGAAAAAGGACATTTTCTCTCCTCTCATTCAAATTCAGAAGAAAACAAAAAAATAATCTCAGTGCTAATCAACATAATTAGCCAGCATCTGAGAATATAAGCTACCAATCGGCTCACAGGAATGATATCTCTTGCAACACTGGGACAAACACACACACATAGGGCTGCAAGCCGGACAAATCTCTCATGCAGCAGTTGAAGGAACCTTCCACCAACATTTAATCAATGTTGTGAGAGGCAGACGGTCCAGTTCTAACATACGGCGGCGCTATCTGAGCCCCCCCCCCCCCTCCATCCATCCCCCCTCATACGAGCCCGCAAATTAAGCCAATGGTAGCAGACACCCGCAGACTGCAGGAACACAAGACACAGAAGTGATTGCACAAACACAGCCCCCTACTTTACTGGTTAAAGATGAACATGGGCGGCATGTAATTATGCAAATCTCCCTTTACAGGGCTGCGATCACCGCGGGCAACAAAATTGACATGGCGTGAGGTTCTCCTCCATCTCCCTCAGTCACTCCCTTCCCCTCTCCTCTCCTCTGTCATGGCCCATGCAGACGAGCGCCCTGCATGCACGTGTCTGCTGCACGTCCGTACGAGCGCCTTTTCGACCACGGGGATTTTTTATTTTTTTTTGGAGCACCGTGCCTTTAAGAGCAAGCCGGCAGGCATGGCGCCGATCCCTGAGGTTAGAACACAAATTGGCTGTCATTGTACTCGCCGCTTTGTAGGGGAAAGTCAAGCCTAACTGCTGGAGCCTATCTGCCCCGCGGGACCCATGCAATGAAAGCCGCAGTAGCAGCAAAACGGCAGACGCAAATTCAGGCCTCAAAGAAACAAAAAACACCCCCCCCCCCCAGAAACACTTGCACTGCGGTGATTCTTCGCTGTGTCAGAAGTTTTGCTCCACGACAAGCTTATTTCTATTTATTTGTTTGTTTATTTATTTATTTATTTATTTTGGGGGGGGGGGCATGGTAATTGAGGGTGTTGAATCAGCCTGCGGGTGCCATACCGACAGCCCACCCACCCACTGGACCACCTTCTTACGAGCTGCACCTGCATTCCCACCTCGACACTGTCTATGGTTACCATGGAGATGCCGGGGCAGGTATTAGGGGGCCCCGGTGGCTGATGTATTAACTGACATGACTGAGGGTGTGGCTCTGCCTGCCAGAGGGGTCCAGGAAGGGTTCTAGGAGGGTTCAGAACCCCACCAGGACCTATTTCCTCACATTAACCACAAGCTTCACTGGGGGGAAAAATGAAAGGGGTTTTTCCTGGTCACAGGCCAATGTCACAATTCATGCTGCAGATAAAATGGTATAGAGTGATTACAGTTGTGGGGGGGGGGTGCACAGCCTGACCTTCACCCCAGTCTGGGGAGGTTTGAAAGAGAAATCAGGCTTCAAATCATCCCAGGGCACATCAAACCCCACAAAGAGTGGAGTGTGGATGAACAGCGACTTGCAGTGATTAATGCCAGGAGTCATTTTGCCGTTTCATAGGTGTCGTACTGATCTGGACACCCAAGAGACGACCATCACTGCCACACGGAGAAGGGGGCCGTCAGGGACACTGACTACGGCCGACACACCTACAGTCTGCAGTAGAGGAGCAGCGCCAACTGCACGTCCAACCAATCCAGCTCTAATGCACTCCGCACTGCTCAAATTTCCCGGATTCAGCTCCTCAGAATATACCCGGGAGGATACTGCCATTCACCCGGGTCGTGCTGAACTGGGAATCATTCAGTGTAGAAAAAAAAGGGCAGAAAAACACTTGAATCCACAGAAGGAGAACAAACAGCATATTTCCCACCCTGACCTATGACATGCAACCCCCCCCTCTCTCAGGCTGCAGAAAACTTCAGGGAGCAGAGAAAGTGACAAGAAACAGGGCCGTAATGAAAGGGAGCAGCTATTAAAGCACCGGCAGCAAACCGCGGAGGTAGCTGGCACGTTGACGGGTCACCGCTATACGCTCTGGACAGCATGCCCAGTCTGGCCACCCAATGCAGAGTCTTAATTGGCTTAATAAGGACCCACGATGAGGCTTGGGAGGGGAACACATGTCAACAGCCATGGAATCCCTTACCCAGAATCCTCCAGGGTAGGGGGAGGACGACAACCCACCCATATGGCTCCCAGAACAGAATTAAGCCTGAAATCCAGGGTTTCACATTTTCATCCCAGTCCAAGCTCTGGCTAGGTTCACCGAGAGCACCCCCCCCACCCCCAGAATCCAGGATGGCCCCGGACGCGGGAAAGGGTCCGTGGTGGAGCATGGCGCCCTAGACATTAACCCCGCACACGGCAAGCACAGGGTGACCCAAAGCGGCCATAACGCTCAGGACAGCTATGGCACCAACGATAGCAGCCGTCCACCGGTGAGGCACAGCTCTTTAAAAATACCCCGGAATCGATGGAGGGACCTCGGTGCTGCTCTCAAGGGCAGACGGCAGCTGCCTATTCCCCGTGAAAGCGGCCATCCCCCCTTCCTAATCCCACTAACGTTGAGCTCCACCAAGTCACTGCTCTAAAGGGCAGCCCAACAAACACCCCAGGACCTTTCCCAGCAGGCTTCACACCCCGTACCAGAGGGGGACCGGGGGCGGGGTTTTCAAAAGCGGCCCAGCATTCTTTCACCAGCTCCCCCAAAGACGACAAAGCGGCCTGACAAGCGGACGCAAACCCTGGCAGCAGAGGGGAACAGCAGCATGAGCCTGTACACGACCGCGTCCGGTTAAGAGTGGGGACGCCCCTCTTCCTGACATACGGACGCTTCAAATACCACGGCCCTCCATCTGCCCATCGCAAGCGCAAAGCGTCATGCTGTTAAGGGTGCCTGCTGCCTCTTAGTTGGGAGCACGCTGCCATAACTGGCTACAAGCCAGCGAGAGAGTGAGAGAGAGAGAGAGAGAGAGAGAGAGGGAGTGGGGAAGGATAGAAATAAGACCAGAGGGGAGACAGGCAGAGGTCAAGGGAGCTTGCCGCTTTAAAGACATCAAACAGAGGAGGGAAGCATTACTGTTTATATCTACAGAGTTTATTATGTCTCTGTAGCAGCATTACAAGGTCAGCATGGCTACATTTTCCAGTTATAACAGACTTGAACTTCATCGCCTCTAGTGAATAGTGCGAGCCATCCAGCAGACGCAGTGGCAGAGAACTGGAAAGCCGGCGTCCGGCACTTGGGCTGCAACAGTGAAACGGGGACCGAGGGAGCAAAGATGTGTGCGTCGTCGTGAGACTCTCACGTGTGGCACCTGGCGGTGAAAACTCAGGTCCAGCTAGGATTATAAGGCAAGGGCTGGGATGCTGTGAGGTTTAAGGGTGCAGCCAGAACACAGCAGAAACACGCCCCCTACGTCCATCTCACATCCACCCCAACCAATTAATTAAAACAAACTCGAACCACGTAAAGTGAGCTGTGTAGAAGAATGCGTAAAAGAGTGCCGAGTGCTTCATGTTTTGGATGACTTGTATGGGAGCATCTTCAAAGCCCTGCACAGTTACACACACACACACACACACACACATGACAAGACACATCAAAATTGCGCACAGGACTCAAAGGCCGGAAAGGATGGAAAGGAGAACAAAAATAACACCAAATTCAACGTGAAAGCTGGCAGGAAGGAAACTACAAAAATGCCATTAGGAGGGAGGGGGAGAGAGAGCACAGAGATGGGGGGAGGGACAATCACTCACACTGCTTTCGGATGGGACCAACCCAGTTAATTCAGAAACCTAAAGATGAAATGAAGACAGAAAGAAGGTTTAAACACGCCGACTGCTATACAACACCCAGAAGGGGGTCAGATAACTCAGGCATCTGAGTAAAATGAACAAACAACCACAAGCGAGAGACATAATGAAAATAATACATGTATAAAAAAATAAGCGCTTCACAGTCAGATGCATTTTTACTTCACTGTGAAACGAGAGCCAGGTTTTGAGGTTAAAAGGAAAGATGCAGCGTTTCCGCTCTCCCATCTTTCATCTCGCTGCTGAGCGACCACCGCCGTAAGGCTGCTCCTGTCATGGGTCAAGACTGCAGTTCCGCGACGAGCAACAGCATCATGCTAACGGTGCTACCAGAACTGAGGGCAAGAAAACAAAAGGGGGGGGGTATCAGCTGGCTTTTGGAGGGGTGGCATGGTGGTCTGAGACTGGCAACGGGTGCGAGGGACACAGCTGTCAAGCAAGCAGGGCATCAGAGGCTGCCCCCCCTCCATCCCCGAGTGGGGAAGAGGGAGCCAAATTATTTTATTGTGAATATTGTTAAGAGGTTAAATAGGATGGTTCCGACAGCCCCAGTAAATGATACAAACCTGCAAGTTCCAGAATCAGGAGGATGAAGGTTAGGGAAGTTCTCACCCCCTGCCACCCCTCTCTACCACATGCCACCAAAAACTATTCAGCATCACATAAAGATATGAATCGAAAGGTCAAACTCTGAGCAGTGACACGTGTCAACTGGGAGGTGACTCCTCGTAGATCTCCCCCCACTCCGGCAGAGAATTAGGGCGTTAGGGGGCAGGACCGCCAGAAAGTCAGCGCAGCACCGACTGCCCCGATTCCTCACAGCCGGGGGCTAATGAAGCCCCCCAGCAGCAACCTGACTGATGCCAATTATCCTCCCCGAAAAAGGTGGCAGACTCCCCCTGAAGACAGCTACCTGTGAGAGGACCCTCACTGCCAAAACCCAGTCCAGAATCAACCAGCACCTGGGAGAACCATGACCCGACTGTGAACATCACCCCCACCCTGTGCCTCCCAAGGACACACATTTTCCCCGGTGGTGAATTTCCCCGAATTTTATTTTGGCAATGCAGTGCCTCAAACATGGGCCAGCACCCCCTAGTCCAGTGTTTCCCAATCCAATTCCCACAGACAACCCGATTTTTTTGCTACCCTATCAGGAGCTCAGAGGGAGCAAAAATGTGGATGGGCTGTGGGTCCCCGAGGGCCGGATTATGAAAAACTGCACTATTTTATGCTCTGTCTCTTCTGGCATCACAACAAAGACACCTGAAGGCGTGCTGTCACACGGAGATCCTGATGGCAGTCTCAGCCGCCTTCCTGCATTCTCCAATGCCCAACACCCTCTCTTCACCACGGAAACCGCTGGCAAAACAGAAATCAAACAATAGTCCCAGACAGGTGGGTAGTTGACAGGCACCAAGGCCAACGGACAGTCAGGGGGTCACGCACGGCACAGCAGCACCAAAGCATAAGTGGTCATATCTACGTAACTGTATACCGTGTTTGGTTTGCATTCATTTGAGACAGACTTCAGTTACGGTAGCCAGCCGACCGGAAGACTGGCCTCCCGTCTGACAGGCCCGAGCCTGGGAACAGGCGTATCATGAGAACGGGCCGGGCGCATATCTGGAGGACCAGGAGTGAGCCAGAAGGTAATCTGGCACCTCAGGTCTGGTAGCGTGGGAGCCTGCGGCTCACGCAGCTGGTGTGCATGTTTGCTACTCAGACAATCGCATGGCATGTTGCATGGCTTCTCCCCTGTGGAAAATATTTTGCGACATGCTCATCAAGGAAGAGAGGAGGAGGTCTTGGGTTTTACCAATCACACGTGCATGTTTAAGTCATCGAAACGAATTCATAAATACATTAAATGCCCCCCCCCCTTCCCAACTGCTATCATTGTTGTCAGCATGGATAAATTACGGACTGGCAATGAATCACAACAAAGGGCTTGTGGGGGGGGGGCATATTTTAAAAGAAGCTCAACCAGGCCAGAGTGCTCAGGGGGACTGGGGCCCAGGCTCACAGACAGGACCCAGCTTCTGGGGAGCCAGCACCAGCACACACATTCATTATTCATGACCTTGGAGGCCAAATACCTTTGGGACAGAGCTCTGTAGACTGGGGGGGGGCATAAGAAGCCCCCTTTTGAAGGTTTGGCAGAGGCTGGGTTTAACGAGGCCCCCTGTCAGACAGAACGGGAGGCCCCCAGCCGGCCTCACTACATTGGATCCCTTCCAGATCGGCCCCCATTCCTCCCCCCCTACCCCCAGAGCACACGATCTCCAACACCACCTTAATGAGGGCAGGAATAAACGACGAAGAGGAAGCTCCAGTGATCCACAAAGACATAAAAACAAGTAGCATCTTTGATCACAAACAAGAGGAGAGAAGGTGGGGGGGGTGGGGGAGTAGGCTGGCAAAGTCTGGAGATGACGTTTCAGTTTGCCCTCCCCCCTAGGACAGAGAGACAGGAGGGGCGCTATGTTCGCATTACTACCAAACCAGCCGGGGGGCGGAGCTGCCACCGTGCCAGGCCTCATGGAGGAGTCAGGCCCCCCCCCCCCCCCCCAGTCTTTCTGCTGGTTAGGGAGATGGATCGACACCCTCCACGCCGCAGCATAACGGCAAGCTGCAGCACAGACGTATTAACATGTGGGAAACGACATGTTTGCGGGAAACGGATCGCTCACATTAAAACCATATGCTTCAGTGCCACACATGATTGATGCGTCATAACGAGGAGGAATTTGAGCATTTTTCCGCAAAGCTCGAGGTGCCGCTTACCGCCGAAAATCTCCCTGGAACTAAAGATTTACGCCGTCTCAGATTGATCATATTTATACTCTGCAAAATCACTTGCGCACCATTTTCAGGCTGGGCGGCCCCCTGTCCCATTACTCTCCTTAATGGGGGAGTTCCAGTGATTACATCATCGCTTCCAGGGTGAAAGTTGAAGTCGAAAGCACATGGGCACAGCAGGATTAACTACACAACATCCTCTATGCGGGATGAAGGTTTCTCTGTTGGCAAATAGATTTTTTTCCCCACCTACTGCAATGCCCCTTTTAGACTAACAAGCCACGGAAGTCGATTTCTGAAGAGATTTGACTGTGCAGGGGCAAAAATGCTTCGATGGCGGGCGCAGGCTGCTGCACGCCATACCGTTTGACCTTGTGTCTCATGTTCCCGAGTTCCCAGACATTTCATAGGATCAGATCCGGAGAACCGGAGCCAAAGCGCTGACTACAATCTCGCAAAAGTGAACTCCCACAATGCACTGCAGCCCCCACACAGTGCTCTGGCTCCAATTTGGGTCCCCATACGGCCATTCGAAAGGATCAGGGCTTCTCACGGAGCGATGCCGAATGCAGAGGAACGTGTAACTACTGCGAAAGTATTTGTTTGTTAGAATTTTTTATAACAAAGGATCAGTTGTACTCGAAAACAATAAGAGGCAGAAATGTATGCAAGTTACGCGACTGAAAAGATAAACACGCAGCAAAAATATGTTACGCATTGTAAACCAGACTATTTCGGGAGAGTAACTGCTTGGAACAAAATGGCATGTGTTATGGGAAACAGCTGACAGGAATCCAAATTACCATCTACAGGAGCGAGTAAACAGAACGAAAATATAAGAAAATGGGGAAATAAAGTTTTATGGGGAGGACTGTAGAGGAGAAATTAGCAAATGATGGTAAAGAGGAAATTAGCAAGGACAGTAAAGAACAGTGAAGTCTCTGCTGCGGTGCCTGAACATGTCAATTCACATGATCCCACCCCCAGGGTACTTAGAGAACTTAACCCACTTTGCACTGTGAAGTAGATGTACTTAGGCAACTGCAAGGTTATAACCCCCCCCCTATCATAGGTGGGGGGGGGGCATCCCAGAAATCCTTGCTCCATTCTTCTATGCCTAGCTTGGAGGGACCTCTGAACATTACACCCAGGGGGGGAGCCCGTTTCTGGAGGAGTAGACCGCACTGCTCTGTGGTAAATCTAAGACCTGCTGGAATAGGTTGAACTGCAGCCCAATACAACTGATACACGTGTCCAAAGAACGCCAGCACAGTGCAGGGAAATGTTCTAAAGCCTCACGAGGAACACTGCACTACCACAGCAGCCTGTAGACGGTGTCTTTGAACATTGATTCTCGGTATAGGAGAGGAAAGTAGGCCGGTTCATTAAAAGTCCAGAAGGCCAGCCAAGTAGAGGAGTCCCACTTTGAGGAAGAGTACCTGACTCAGGCATGCAGAGAGGTTCCGGGATAAAGGACAGCGTGGGGAAGAAAGGCCCCGAGCTCTGGCCAACAGGAGGCGGCCCGCCATCGCTTTCAGTGTCTTTTGTGTTCAAGTGCCCTTGTTGGCTGATTGCAGAATCCTCTGGAAGATCATAAAGGCCACTTGACAATCAGGAGCCCGCAGAGCTGAGCAGACCCACAGGTTCCGGGGCTTCGATGTGCCCCAACTCCTCACTCCTCCCATCATGACCCCTCCCCTCCGAGAGGGAACCTCTCAGCCGCGAGACAGAAGAACAGGCCTGTCTCTAAAGACTGCGGGAGATCAAATGAACGAAGGCTCATAGGGGGCCTAAAGAGTCTTCACCTCACACAAAAACCACAAAGTGAGTCACAGACCCTGCCACATGCTCAACCTCAAGGCTAGCCCCCATCTCCCACCGTGTCACACTTCTCCCACCCCCATACCAAAAATCTAAGCAATCAAAGCAGAAAGCGATGGCCAGGCGGGCCTCTTCTGTCAGAAAGGAATCGAACCTCAGGAGATGGGAATTTACTCTGGAGGACACAAACCTGACCGGTAAGATGTCACCGCGGTCCAGGATCACCAAGTTCACGTATATCACAGCTTGCGCCTGCTATCACATCGTCAGGACACTGAGGAGAACATAACCTTGCTCTGGGGTACTCCAGGGAGACGACGGTAAAGAACCTGGCGCACACGCCGTTCAGAGGTGACCCTGCGACTTACGGAAAAATAAGAGAATGTAGGCCTGTCCGCAGACGCAGACAGAGCGCCTCGATGCTGGGGTACGGTTGGAAATTCCTGGAGATTTTGGCAGGGCAGAACAATAACATGCTTCCATAAATAAGCATGAAGGAAGACGGAACAGCCGCAAGCAAACCTTGCACTCTGACTCCTTGTGTGAAACGTGAATCTCCGGGACAGATCGAACTCCCGCCGCGTAGCCATCCTCCGTTTTAACACAGGTGGGGAGATGCAGTTGTGACCTCGGTCAAAGGTTAAGTGACAGCTGAGCCAAGAGGCTGTCAGCTGTTCCCTGAGTGTAAAGAACACGGCCCACAAAGCCCTGGTGTTCTCCAACGCTCCCTACATGTGCTTTACAATTCCCTAGTCCAACCCCAAGCAGTAATACGACAAAAAGTTCTGGTACCTCAAGGGCATGTTTTTTGTTTTTGAGAATGGCCTACCAAAGAAAGAAAAAAAAAAAAAAAAAAAAAACTTTTTCAGGAGCTACTATCTTCAGGAGGTCATTTCATCAGAGGTTATCCCCGCAAAGTCAAATCTCTCTCGCTCTCCCCTCCCCTTCTCTCTCACACACACACACAGACAGAAGAACACAAAGGCAGTGGCAGAGAAGTGAGCCGTCAGCTGCCACTCAGAGGTGGGTGACTATCACATCTTCAAGCTCCCACAGCAGCTGCTGTCGCTGAAAGTTCCATCTTCAACAAGCTGCTAAAGCTCTGAGTCAACCTCACCGAACAGCGCAAGTAGGACGCGTCACGACTGCACCACAGGCTTCTGCGTCAAATGGCTACAACGGCAAAATCAGTTCGACTTAAAGACGATACCTTAACCTAGTTAGCTTAAACGCAACTAACCGCGTGTGACCTTCGATGCCAACGGCACAGAAATAGAGTCAGCGGGGCAAGGGATCACAGCAATGCCCCAGACTGGGCCTTTTCTGTACCATGAAGGAGACCCACCAAGGAAAGGAAGTGGGAGCAAAATTAAATCAAAGCGCTGCTTCTCATCTCCTCATTCCCTCTGAGCCGTTTGCTTTCCCTTTGTAGAAAATTCCCAAGCAGAGGGGAACAAACCAAGGGGCCGCACAGGAGTCCTCGGGGTCTAAAGTAACCCCCAGCAACCGGGTACAGCTCACACCCTCATGGGACATGAAAGCGTCTCAGAAATTAGCTTAAAAGAAAGTTTGATCTGCTCCCCCAGTCACACATAACATCCGGGAAACATGTGCTTAAAAGCGCCCAAAACAACATACCTCTCATATGGATTACAGCCACGTTTACAGCCCAACACTGAGAAACCCACAACCTGACTGGCAGAGACAATGCCTCGGCAGTAAGAAAGCGCACAGTGACACGAACCGCAACATCTGCGAGAAAGAAAGAAGCAGCCACAGCCTTACCCAGCAAAAGCGCCCTGCACCGCCGTCACCTTAATCAGCAGCGATGCTGAGCGGGCGAGCGAGCGAGCGAGCGAGCGAGCGGCGATACCATCTCACCAGGCTTCTCTTCATGCAGCATTAGCATCTGTGCCCTTATCAGGC
>JAABNY020000113.1:582392-598612 GCA_015164015.2 Brevimyrus niger | reverse complement strand
CCTTGATGGGAACTTTATGCCACCATCTGCCACAGTAACTTTTACAATCTACACAAAAAAGAGCAGAAACAAAGCCGTGTTTTAAAGAGCCGTTTATATCAAACGACGTGGGCTGCTCGTGTTTGACTCCGCATCCCCTTGATGGGAACTTTATGCCACCATCTGCCACAGTAACTTTTACAATCTACACAAAAAAGAGCAGAAACAAAGCCAGGTAATTCTGCAGCTGCCCCACCCCCGAGCTCCTGAACCACGAGCTCCTTTCCCCGCTGAGATTCATTTACAATGTTAGATCCTACCCAAGACTGTTCCCTGACACCATGACGACTGCTGCAGGCCCTAAATCCCAGCTGCACCCCCGCTGAGACAAAGCCCCGCTTCCAGGCTGGCGTAGGAAGTGCTTGGCACACATGGAGATCCTGCGTGCAACTTCAGAAGACCTGTCGAGGCCCGAGAACTCGGGTTCCACTACAGCTCCTTCCTCCAATGCTCTTTGGTGGCCCCATTTTCCCTGCCTTATACCGCAAATTTTGGGCCGGGGGATGGGAAATGGAGGGGGTCACCCATCAAGCCATCGGCACACCTCATGTCTCCCCACTCCTGTCATTCACCCCCTATTCTGCATTTACCACCATTTACGCACATCCCCACACGCACACGCAGTTTATTATCATGGAGATGAAGGTTGCATTCACTTTCAAGAGACTACAAAATACGGCAGAGAGGTCTCCGTAATAGCTGTCTGTTCTCGATTCCAGACTGTTTAATGGTGCTTAGAGAACAGTCCTGCCAGGGGCAATTAGCTCAGTCCAAACAAGCAAACAAGAGACATGACCTTTAATGAGAAGCTAATGAGTAGACAGAAGGGATGGTCGCCCCCAAGGGACAGACCCCTGGGGCTTTCGTCTCAATCCCCGCACGCTCCGCTAATCAGATCCGGATCCGCTAGACGCTCGCCGAGAGGCCCATCGACGGCACGGCCGCGGTTTTCCGGAAACCGGGTGCCACATTCGTCTCCCGCTTTCCTTGCCGTCACACATCTCACACAGAGTGAGAATCTCTCCCATGCACAGGAAACAGAGGCTTGACATTCACTGGCTATTCAATCAAATGTCCTGGTATCAGACACAAGCACTTGTGATGTTTAAACTCCAGTGTCTGCGAGTTGTATCTGGGCAAAGGGGTCCAGGCCACAAATCACAATAGGGGGGTTGGGTGTATTCAGAGGAACACCTCTGAAGAAGCAGCAGACCAAGAGCTTTCCACATCACTATCCCCAAAGCACTGCGTGATATTTAAGCTCTGGTGTCTAGGAGCACAGCACTGCAGGCTCAACTGCAGAAAAGGGGAGGAGCCACGCATCACAGTACTGAGGGGGGGGTTGATGGAGCAACTCCAGAGAAGCAGCAGACAGAGTGATTTCCACATGTGGGGGGGAGGGGGGGGGGGGGGGACCTAATGATGCAAGTGCCTGAGCTGGGACCCACGGACACGCCGCGAATCACAACGGCGTCATTCCAGCGAGTTAAATAAGATGCTTGTGATGGCTGCCAGCTGGACACATTCACAGGAAAACTGCGTTGTTGCACCCTACGAGCAAGCAGAAACCTACCAGTCGGTGGTCGTCTGGCAAACATGTCGGAAAAATGACATTCTCCATGACAGTAACCGTGACAACAGATTTCATAGGCAGCCAAAGTCCCACCTCTGGCACCTGGGCCCCCCAGGACAGCTCCTACCACGTGAAACCCACTTTGCACACTCCCACAGGCCCCCCCAAGCTTTACTAAACATAGCCAATTACAGCCGGCTAGCAAAGGGACCACGCTCAGCACTTGTTTACTACTTGCAACCATTACCAGTCCCAAGGTACCAGGGCAACATAGGAACAAAGGGGGGGGGGGGTGTTTTGCATATCGACCCCACAAACTTCAACTGGGATTCACCCAATATCACAGGCAGCACCTGCCTCACTGCTATAAAAGTGCAAATTATGTTTTAGTTTTTTTTTTTTATATTTCATTTTATTTGATTTTTTTTCAAAAATGGGACAGGCTGTATATTTAAATTTACCTGAACAAAGACAGCATCTGCAAAGCATCCACGGGGGGAGGGGGCACACAAAAGCCTAACCGAAATCAAACTGCATTTCCACGGAAAGAAAGCCAGACGATGCTGCCTTTAGAATCAGCATCGCACAAGCGTTTTTCAGAAGGATTTTGACACAACAAAAAAAAAAAAACATACATAAAGATTAGCTTAGAAAACGGAAGCATGCAATCAGCGCAAACCAGCTGTGCTCATTCCGTGCCCCCCCTTCAGAATCGATTTTATTTGTAACTGCTGTTCACTCTCACTCCCTCTTTGCAGATGGGGGAGGATGGGGTGGGGATTGCATGGACGTGAGGAATTTGCAGGTTTGTCCTTGAGGGTTTCAGCTGCAGCATGAATGAGATATGCCCTGGTGATTCCCAGAACGTTCC
The DNA here is from genome assembly GCA_015164015.2 of Brevimyrus niger. Taxonomy (NCBI): domain Eukaryota; kingdom Metazoa; phylum Chordata; class Actinopteri; order Osteoglossiformes; family Mormyridae; genus Brevimyrus; species Brevimyrus niger. The sequence goes on along the minus strand of JAABNY020000113.1, from coordinate 596,129 downwards.
AGAAGAAAGCACCCACTTAACACACGGCATCAGTCAGCAGTTCCCCAAAAACACAAGAGTAAACTGAGCAATCCGAACCAGGGGCCACAGCTTATTGGAGAGAGACCCACAAGGGACTTAAATTTCCCCAAATAGCAGTTGAGGGGGGAATGCATGTACAGCTGCATGCCCGACTGAAAAGGGAGAGATAAGAAACAAATTAAGGGAGCAGCACCACCATTTGATCACAACCCACACGGCAAAGCTCTGGAAATTGATAAATAATTACAGAGGCAATTAGCATCATTAGCATCATAACCGCCTTGTTAGGGCTTCGCGAGTCGAATGCTTTTCACAGAGAAGAGATAAGAGGTCAGGCAAGGCATTTTCACCCATGATGCAACACCCACGCGGAACTGTATTGATTCGGCATCTTGCCTTCCCGGAAAGAGCCACTTTTCATTTTTATTTATTTATTTTTGTAAGTCTGCGAGGCCTCACTCAAATGCCTTTGATCCAGGCAATGAGAGCGGAAAGCAGACGCAGGAGGACACAAGGCACGTTCAACCCCATATATCCAAATTAGATTAATGCCAAGAGAAAAATGACTGAGCTGCGAAATCTGTGAAGACTGAGCACCAAGCCAAACACACCTACAATCAACTGAGCGGTATCAGGGAGCCAATCAGCTGCCCCCGTTTCCCTCTGAACCACAAACCTCACATCTGTAGAGCTAGCAAGTGGCACTTATGGAGGATGGAGGAATTAAGTATTTTCAAATAACCTTGTGTGCAGAGAGGGGCCCCTACTCTTCCATGAGACCCCAAGTCATACTTGGAGAGATGACTGATAAGAGATTAAACAGCTTACGCTGAGATCACCACACGATCACATCAGAGTGACCCGGTTAACAGGAGCTGCTCACATCCACTCCAGGACATTAACAGTTTTAAGTGGATGGTATTAAAAGCAAAGCCATTTTTCAGATAACGAGACCTTTTTAAACGTTTATAGTTTTTTAATGCATATAGTTTTACAGCTGCTCTAAATGCAAGATGATACGAATCAAACAGAAAATTGATGACGATCGCCATTGCGCTTCACCCGAAAGGCATCATCCCTACCCCTAGCACCTTTACTCACCCCCTCCACTGTCAAATTCACGCCTGTAGAACCCACCCACTTCACACCAAGTGCATGGCACATGACCCCCACAGTCCAGAACACCACCCCACATACGACACGCAAGACACAGCAACGGCCAGCCAAACAAATGTGGTATTCCACTTTCGCCCCCCCTACCTGCGGCTCCTGCCAACTAGTTAAGATTAATACTTATTCTGTCTAGCTGTGTTACTGTGCAATGTAAACCATTAGTATGATGTCACCATGTACTGAACAGGATGCCCCCTAATCACCAGTGTGACAGGCACTGAGGGGAAACGATGAGCCCCTGAACCTATCAAGGAGTTTCCTAAACTAGGGACTCCATCATCTTCAGATGAGGCTTATGAAAAAAACTCCTCGTAGTTCTACCTACTACGGGTGCAACAGAAAAGCTGTCCATGGGCATGGACCCAGCAAACTTCAGGTTATGTGTGCGTGTGTATGTGCGTGTGTCTTTAATAACCCTGTTACTCTGAATGGATAAACAGATACTAATTTGACTGCCATAAATACTGTAATGGATGCTGTGGAAATACAATGGATTTTAAGCTTCTAATCTCCTCAGTCCTCAATTTAATTCATGAGGAATTCCACATGTTCATGGATAATTGAAACAAATCATTGTTTATTTCCCCCATAACAGTACTATGCTGAACACACACATTCAATGGCTAATTTATTAGGCAGACCTGCTTGGAAATGCAGATATCCTACACCTCCAAACAGCAAACCATGTGGCTGCAACTGAATATATGCAGCATACAGACAAGGTCAAAAGGTTCAGTTATGGTTTGCCTGATGCAACATGGCGTGATTGTTGGTAGAAGACATGACAGTTCCAGCATCTCAGAAACAACAACTAATCAGGGATTTTCATGTGCTACAGCATCAAGAGTTTACAGAAAAATCAACATCCAGTCAATGACTCCTCAATGAGAGGTCAGGGGAGCATGTCCAAATTCCTTAAAGTTAACAGGAAGGCCACAAATGCAAACAGCTTTGTTGGCATGCAAAAAAACTGCACAGAAAACCTCAACCTTCAATGCAGGTCTGGAGACAAGAAGGAGTCCGACCAGCTACTAGCGAGGCATACCTAATAAAAAAGGGCACCGAGTATACGAAAAGCTTTTGAAAATGCATGCAAAACACGAAAAAATAAAAGAATACAAAAAATAGGATACGAGGCCCAGTTTCGTAAGCAAGCCACTGCTCGAAGGCTTGGCATCGAGTCCAAATCTTAGACACTTGGCCTGCTGTCAGTACACATTACCCACAAGCACCCAGCTGTGGTCGACGAGCCGAATGCGACAGAAGCACAGTCTGGGTGGCGGCAAAGCGTTTCATCACACAGGAAGCAGGCTGCTGCCCGCGTTTAGCATTCAAAACATCAAAACCGCACACGGTGTGGCAATCGCAAGCGATTACTCACAACTGTCGGGAGAGGGAGAGACTGCTAATGGGAGGGGCGAGGTGTGGAAATCAGCTGCGGGAGCGATTACTGCACATAGTTAAATGCCCGGTTTAACCTGATGGGAACCGATTAAACAGCCGAAGGGAAGTTAGAAAAACCAGCCCATAACTTGTGGTCTAGCCAGTTTGAAAGGTGCATCTGCATCAGGGTTGTGGCTGGGGAAGAGGCCTGTGCCCAAGGTGTAGACCGGACCAGCTGCTCCATACCTCAGAAGTCACTTCGAGAGATGAAGTGGGGTGCATTTTACACAAGGGACCAAAAGAATGTGAAATGGCAGAGTTAAGAACCAGTTCTCCCCTGGTGACAAGCCAACCCTCCATGCAGCATCTATCAATATTCTAGTTCCACAGCCGCCGAACCATCCTCAGATCTCACCTACAGCCACCGGTGCTTCAAAACCCAGAAAAATTACACTAAACGAGTCCCAGGGAGGAGCCAAACTCCATTTAAGTAATAATGGTCTCATTAAAAAATGTGACCTTCGTATGAGCAGCCACGGCAGTTTTTAGAGCATGAATCATAGTGCTTGCCGTAGACGTGAACTGACTGCTAGGTCGTTATGTGCCAGGCAGACAGGCTGGCAGCGAGACAAGGATCATGGCTTCCTTCCCATATAGAGTCACCCATCATGTTTGTTTGGTCAGATGTGCCCCGGTGCCTTGGAGCGCCGCCTCACAGGTCTACATTCCCTACATTCCCCCAAGGTGCTGGCCCAGCCTGCAAGTACCTGCAACCTGCCTATCACGCACCTAGGATACAAGTCAGAAAGAATAACAGGGACAGATACTGGGACTCAGAGTTAATAACAGCGCCATAATCCCTCCCCAGCAGAGATGCACCCTGCTGCCCCCTCAAGGCCTGTGGAACATCATCAAGAACACCACTGTTTAGTTAAATTGCTTTAACCTAAGGTCTCACAGAGCTAATCTCTGTCATCTAAAGCCTCCAGGCACCCAAGATCTCTGGTACTAAAGAATGACAGGAATGTTGGGGTTGAGCAGACAGCATCTCTGGGGGGCTTGCAGCTTGCACGGACTCACCGAGTTGATACAGGACAGCTCTTTGTTGAGAAGCCAGGGAAGAGACAGCTTGCCCTCGCCCTTGTAGCAAGACTGGATGCGCTCCTTGATCTTCTCCTTGATGCGGCGCAGGGTGAAGAGGCAAAGTACCGACTCCCTGGGTGGCTTGGCCCGGTTCTTCTGACCTTGTGAAAAGATCGTGAACAGGACGTCCTCATCCTCCGACACACTCAGAGAAGCTGCGAGCTGTTTGCCTGGCCGTCCAAGATAGGCATCCTGGATTAGCCGGTACTCAACGCCATCCTTCGTGCACCCAATGGGGAACTCGACGTAGGAGTAGAACCGAGGATCATCCACGCAAAGCCGGACAATCTTGGAGGTAAAGAACTGCTCACCGCTGGCATCGGCCGACGTAAGCTGAGTGTCTAGCTGCAACGTGAGATAGTAGACAAACTGCTCGCTGCTGAAGCTGTAGATGTAGTAGATGTCAAAGGCCGGGAACTTTGACAGTGTGTCCGAGGGGATCTTAACCTGTGAGGAAACAAACTCATCTTGGTAGACAAAACTGAACATGTCGGCGTTCTCCTCGTTGGCCATCAACTTGCGGCTAGAGAGGGTGGGGAAGTACTCGGACTTGCCGTCAATGGGCGTGCCAATAAAGAGCATGCCGTTGAGCCCTCCGTGGCCCTCGATAATGACTCCTGACATGGTGCCCGACTCTTTCACACTGGAGAGGTAATGTTCCTTACGGTGGTGTGGCTCGCCTAGCTTGAACAGGTCATCGAGCCGCAGAAACTGGCAGATTCCCTGGGAGGTGCTCCCGCAGGCAATGAGGCGGTTCTGAGCATAATCCACCAGCAGCAGCTTGTTGACATTGCTGGTTTGCGCCAGCTCATGTGGGCAGGACTGCACACTGGGTGGTGGGTAGCACTTTTCATTGTCCACCACCGGCCCCGTCATGTGGCTGCGAAGCTTGGTCAGGTTGCTGGACAGCTTGAAGATCCAGTTGACCGCCCCAACGTAGACCTCCCCTGTCTTGTTGTGGATCACCATGTTTGTCAGGCCCAGCTCAGGGGGCGAGAAGGTTTTAAATTGTGTTGATGCAACTTGGGACAGCACCAGCGTGACCAGAGTCCCCATGACCAAAGAGTGAAGGCTGAGGTGCGGAGACCCCCAGCACAGTCGCATGATTGCGTCGCTTCAGACAGTCGTCGCCCGACAAACCTCTCTTTCCACTTGCTCTTTTCTTATTAGCCTATGTTAGCAGTTATCAAAGAAAAAATGGGGGTGGGGCGCTCAATGATCCAACGTCCTCCTCTCTCTGTGTGGAGTTGTCATTTATGACATCTGCAGCAACACGGTTGAAAGCCCTGAAAGACAGAACACAATAGATTTTTAAAAAAAATTCAACAAGACATTTGATGGAACATTCCCTTATCGATTAGACATCATCGAGACTGAAACGCCAAGGAAGCCTGGCTGGATATTCTGAAGAAAGAGGGAAATTTTAAGTCGGAACAAATAAAACACGACAAAGGAACCCGAGGGTGAATTCTTGACAACATTTAATTGTTGGGTAGACCAGCAGATTCTTTTTAAAAATTTTAAACAACTTTGCTCAAAATCATAACAGAATAGCAAGTTTAACCATGCAGGCGGCACCCCCCCATTATCTCAAAAGTTGGAGAGTAGCCGGCGGAGATGGCGGCGAGGAACACAAGATGCTACATGAAGCCAGCAGCTCTGCCAACTCCCTCACAGCAGAGCCTCCGCCAGTGGATGCCGTATTAATAAACGGCCCTTTTCCTCCTCCTAATTAGCACAGTGTTCCGAAAAGGATTCGGGCGAAGCGCCGAGTACAGTGTTTTTTCCCCCCTTGGTATGGGAATTTCTGGCACCACAGGTACGAGGGTTCAAAAAAGTCCTCCTTTGTAAAGATGCTTTTTGGTGCCGGTAAGGGACAGCCTCGCTTATGAGAAGTGGACGAACAAATGCTGCCACCTTCCTAATCTTAGAAAGAAAGCCTTCGTGAGGGTCTCCCATGCAGAGTGTCTCACACCTCAGCCAAAAGCTTCTCTCTACCCTGCCCCGGCACTAATATGCTAATCGCCTGGTGCGCCAACCTAGCACTGACAGCCAGAAGCAGAACAAAACAAAATCTGAGCCAACGTTTACCACGAGACAACTCCGCGGGATCAGGGACTCCACGAGTCCAGCTGCACTTCATTCCAGTTCTTTCACCACAGAGAGGACAGCTTCTACTGGCAAAAAAAAAAACTCAGAAGAGAAAACATAAGCAGAACATCACTATCTGTCAAGGCTGCGCTTTTGCAGACTGATAAACTGAACTAAGATAACTAAAAGTGCATACCATCAGGAAGACTCCAGAACAACCACCACTGCCGAAATGACATCATACAGATCAAACATCATAGCTTCCTTAGCCACATTTAGGTATAAATGGATTTGTTACTGCAAATGCTGAGTCAGCACAAGGAATTGACAGTTCTCATAAACTCAGCTCAATTTAACCTTGGATTAAGACACAGATATAGAAACTCTATGGGGAGGGGAAAAAAGGCCAAACCAAAAAATTGAAGATGGAAATATAAATTAAACACCAGCTACCGTAGACTAGTCCCTCTTTCCTTACAGACAATTATTTAATACAAGCAAAAGAAAGAAAATGTTCACACTATTTAGAAATGCTACTCAGCCAATCATGGTTTAGATGAAACACACTCCCACAATTCCACAGGCTAATGTCAGTTGATTGAGACTTACATCAGCTTAATTTTTATTCTGGAACAAAAATAGCCAATCTGTGTTGATTAGAAATGTGCTCTCCAGTCTGCAGTAGGGGGCAAGGAGCCTCTTTCAATCCACTCACACAGTACAGAACATCCTTACATGATAACTCCTCTATTGCCACAATCTCTTACTTGAGAGGAAGATCCTTAATGCAACCAACTGGAGAATGGCACCCTTACCATGGACTCTAGCCTACTAAAGTCTGACAAGAATCCACTGCCAAGGTGGCTCAGTAACATTATTGGGGGAAAAAAAATAACATTAGCTGTCAAAATGCACTGCCCAGGTAACACTACCAAAAAAAACAAAATTATAAATTTGAGCAAGAATGAGAAAACTGAAGAGCAATATTGTGTGGTTAAAAAAGGTAGAAAAATTATGGGATGTTTGCAGTTTGTAAATCGATTCCCCATCCTTAAGATGAAATTCCCTTTTCTATTCATAACCACAGTACATCAAGAACCTTAATATCTAGAGTAAGAGACAGCAAACCATGGCTGCCTTGGTTACATAAGGAAAAAAAATGTCACCTGTGGAGTGTGGGGCAAAAACACTTTGTAAAATAGGTATTCCAAGATCTAAAGAAACATTCTTCATGTATACAGTGCAACTTGCTCTTCTCATGAGCAGAGACCATAATAAGTCGATCTACAGTCAGCACTACACTGCAGAAAACAAAAACACACCAATAGAAGGACACTGGGGCCAGGGAAAGGGGCTTTGAGTAGTCTAACAATTAATTAATAAATATGTTTTGGAATTAAATGCTAAGGCCCAATCACACTTGTCAACTGTTGAAGTTATTTTGAGTGGTGGGTTCTCCAAACGATGAGTCATAAATATCCTTAATCTCAGAATGTTTATAATTAGCTATTCACAAGTTCATTTATCACGAACACACGGTATGCGCTCAGAATCAAAAATCGACAGAGCATAACTTTCTCTGACAAATTTCAATACAAGTAAACGAAAAACATGACGTCAGCTTGGAGGGGAAATCTGTTTAGATACGTGGGAAACAGTCCGATAACGACCGGGATAAAGTCAGCATCATTTTTAGGCAAAACCCCACTTCCATTATAAGCGGCTGATACACCAACAGTCGGACGTCGGCTGCGGGTTAAAAGTGAGCGGCTATTTACCGCCGCTAATTCCCTGTAAAATGGTGATCTATTTTGCTTTGCGCCCTAAATAGTTAGAAAAATGACTGTCGTGTGGAATTATTTTAATGTTAGCAAAAACATTAAACGCAAACATTGCTAAAATTTCAGAAGGAACGAATTATTAACATTCCAACAAAACAAATTTGACTGCTCACCTTAAGGCGAGACAGCGAAGAGTATGAAGTGTTTCTGAAAAACAAATCCGTTCCAATAAAGGCTGCAGTACTGCCAAATAACGATAGTCTGTCAGTATCGCAAGAATTTGATAACAAAACTGAACTCAGTACAGACAATGTAAAATCAAAAAATATATTACTCAGATCAATGACTCAATGATCATCAATTCACACTTGATGATCAGCCCTTCTCTGTTATAATTGTTATAATTGCATACAATTTATACAATTATAAAATATAGTGTCGAATGCCAGAGATGGTGTTTTACCAAAAAATAAATACGTTCTTATTTTTGAACGTAATTTTTTATTTATTTATAATTTATTTGGATGGAGTGTCCCTTTAAACTTACTTAAGCAGAACCTCCCATACAATCGGTATCGATGTTAGTTTTCGAAATAATCGGTATCGGCCAGTAATCGGTGCCTCACTACTAGCAAAATACGTAAATTACTGTAAGCATAAAAGACAGCGACGTAACTACACAAAAAACATATTATAGGCAAAGCGGGGATTGAGGGATATGGCACGCTGATTGGACTTCTTAGAAACCTGTTGTAACGCAGCTAAAATCAATCCCACCCCCACTGCTTCGGCCCCCGAAAGGGGAAATAAATAAATGAAAATGCATGGAGTCACAGATTCTCGACAGCGCCGGTAAACCCGTCTTCCCAGATAATAGCCAGAGAGCCACAGTGCACCGGTGATTTATTGCTTTTGGCATATCAATTACGGCGCCCTGCACAAGAAAGAGCGACTGGCACTCAAACGGAATTTCTACACGGTGCATTTTTAACACGTACGTCGCATATTGCCTGTACAACACGCCCCCCTAGCACCGCGCGCGCGTCCGCCCGCCACACCCCGCTCCGCTTCTGAGGAAACTCGTGATACCCGTTCAGGGCACGCGGGCTGAATTTGGGCGTAGCGGCTGGAACGAGGCGCTTCTGGTTTGGAGACGTTAACGACGACGTGTCCCCGAGGCAGGTGCCATCCTGCAATTATCAGTAAAGACAGCAGCATACCTGCGCCTTGCCGGCTTGGCGTAAAAAGACTGTAAAGTGACACCAGGGAGGGGAAAAAACGACTTCAGAGCTGGGGAATGCTGTGTTTAGTTAGGGTTGGCGGCGGCAAATCAAATCCATACGACGACGCCGACAAGACGACTCCGTTTTTAAACAATTTTGCTATATAGATCTCTTTTAGAAAAGGAAAAATTATGTTCACACAGCTTCCAGAGAACCTGTGCAACAGATATATTAGCGGCGTTAATGACCGTTGCAGGCGCTGCCTGCACTAATATTGTGTGAAGAAAAAGCTGACATTGACAAAGCCAACCCTGAAAATTAAGGAACTGCACAAAAAGGCGATTCAATATGAGAGTCACTTTTACTGACAATATAAATCAAGTCAGGACTGCAAGCCTTGGAGCCCTACCAAGGGAGGGAAGGCAGCCAGACTAAACCACAGGGCAGCTGGAATATCAGGGCCAGGAGGATGCCTTTCTTAGAGTGTGGTGGGGGTGTGCGTCTGGCAGGTGCCTGGGAGACTGCCCCCTCCCAAATAGGTTTACATGCCACGCTGCGGGTGATGGACCATCCCTTTGCGCAGCCCATTTATGCACTCGTGTTGCAAATTGGGGGAAAAAAAATCTAAGATTTACACCTGGTAGTTGAAGGGGGGTGGGGGTGGAACAAAAAAGGAAAAAAATAAAAAAAACACACAGTTTTGCTGTACCTCTAACCTTTACCCCTAATTACATCTTACTTAGCTGCCCAGGGGCAGGCCACTGGGGCAGAAGGGGTAAGTAGATTCAATGCTAACAATCTTGTTAGCAAGCCAGACTGCCTGACAGTAACAGATATTTATTAAATACATATCATTGTCTAGATAATGAACAAAGTGTGTGTGGGGGAAAGGGGGCTCTAGAGAACTTTTAGCCTGCTGGGTTTGTCATCACAACCCATTCCCAAGGCTTAAACTGCCCAATTAGTGATTAATTATCTATACTGGATACACCTTAAGATTCCCCCACAGATGCAAAACGTCACATCCAACCAGCATCTGTTCCACGGGACACCAGAGGAGCGGCCGCTAACCATGCACTTAACTGGAGTGGAGACGCATAACATGCGGTAAGCAGCTGCCAATTGATGGGAAAATATCACAAAGACGGAGATAATGAGGTAAGTAAGAGGCGAGCCTGGAAGCCTAGGGAGACGAGGCCCTTCAGGAATTCAGCTCGACACCCCAGTATTAAATCTATGACAAATTTATTTTGAGACTCTCTCTCCTCTCACGCCAAAACGTTCCCAGGAGCCTCTGCTTAATATGCATTTGCTCGACTGGCGTGAAAATTTGACGTTTAGGAAACATCTGCACCCGACTAAAGAAACTCCATCTATGACCCTCGGCTCTCCGGCTGCAGGTAGAATAACAAACCTGACATACGCGCTGTCGCTATGGTTTTTTTCTTGGGGGATAAATTTACTGGCCACATCAAGGTGACTGCTGGGTTAGGCTTACTCTTCTAAAAGTAGGGAGAACAGAACACCATGTATGAACTACGTGGGTTATATACACTTACACTTAATATAGTTTAAATAAAATGGCATATAAAAGCCTCTATATGATAACAGTAAGGGGTAACTATAATGATGATGAACACTGAGTGACAGCATGATAAAGATGATGATGATGATGAGAAACATTTGGGATTTCCCTTCTTGAAGTCCATTTTGAGTGATACATTGATATACTCTTAACATTGCAATCCTGCCACAGGGATAAGAAGTCAATAGATGGATGGATGGATGGATGGATGGATGAATTACCATTGAAGTTTTTAATCAAATTATGTCTATTCTCTGGGATGGAAAGGGCAGCCGGTAATAAACAGTTAAAATCTTGAAAACTAAGGACAGCATTGAGTTGCACACGTCAAACATTATTTGCTTATTTAGCAGACATATTTTTGTCCAAAGTGATGTACAAATGAGGATCATACAGCTGGGTTAGACACAGTCGTAGGGTCAACAGGGGTTAACAGCCTTACTCAAGGGCCCAAGAGTGACATCACTCAGCCCGACATGGGATTTGAACCAGCAACCTTTCAATTACCAAAACTGAGTGCTAACATGCAGTCAGGCACCACCCCATCTGCCTGAAAGACTGCTGTGTTAGATGAGACTTGTGCCCTCTAGGCCTGTCCCACTAAACTCTGCTCTCTGATCTTACTACTTAGATGCATTTTAGAACAAAAATGGCATAAAACGGTGGGCCTATCACAGTTACATACCACCACAGAAAGCAGCTTTGCTGCTGAAATTAATTACCAATAATCATTTGAGTTTTCCAGGTTTGTGCCATTGCTTGAGAGTCAACAAATTGAGCATGAGTCACAAAGTGTGCCAAGTGTCACTTGAAATCTCACGATAAGATCAGATACATAAGGGCTGGGTGGGGTCATTAAATGTACCTCAACTGCTTATCATTTCTCTCTGTTTTTGGCACCAAAAATCAGTCGTGACTGCAGCTCCTCTGCCCATCCTGACACATCCATGTGAATACCAATATTTAGCTCATTTGTGTGTTCACTGCAAACATTTACCACAGGAGAAACAAATTATACAGTGAGCAGCCTATCAACACACTCTGTAATTATCAAAAGGTCAAATCTGGGGGGGAGGTTATGATTGTACTGCTTTGCTTCTTACAATTTGCTACTTTAATAACCACCTGTGTGCACCCCCGAGGTCAATGAAGTGTGTGTGTAAAAAGGAATAGATATAAAATTTTAACAAGGACATTTCTAGTATTATCCCTACTGGCATCGTAAATTGTCACAAATGTTGATAAGATTAAAACAAGGGCCATAAGACAAAGACGCTATACTGAGAAACCATGTGTTCGCAAGAAGTATTTAAAGCAAGCTAGCTAACAGAATTGACATTAACCCTCAACCTACCTTATCAGCTGGCCACCACAATTCAAGTGGGGCTATTAAGGACATTTTGGGACCTTATATCTTACAGCTCTATGAACAAGCATACCGGGAACAAAAAGTGTTACCTCACAGTGGGAAAACAGCTAGAGTCATGCAATGAGAAGGGACCTTTGGCCCCTTAAAGACTATTTGTTTCAACCCATATCACTCCCCTTATGGAGGTGGATGCTGAAGAAATATGATACTACAGACCAGGGGCACAGGAGCAGAGAACAGGGAAATCAAATAAAGAGAGGAAAATAGTTTCTGTCTTCCACCAAGAAAGGGCTCAATCTTGTCAACCCAAGCAATTAAACTACACAATACTGAAAACCAGTCCTATTTAGAGTTCTCTCAGTAAGTGTGCTGTGGTAATCTGCAGAGCAATTCTCTCTGCACAACAGTAAGTATGGTCACCACGTGAGGGATTGGGGCCTGTGAGGGACCAGCATACCTGCACCAACCCCGGATGACTAAAGATATGTCCACACCCACAAACATGTAAATTTTGCTTCCTCTGATCATGAGACACACGCACAAAACCTAAGGCAGCACATCAATGGGTAACGTCAATCGCCAGTGTGTCCAAAACCAAAGCCCATATATCATGACAGGGAAAGGAAGCAGTCAACATTCACTTGCTGCAAATGATCAGAATCACCAAAGAACTCCACCCTTTCCCATATAGCCAGGGGCACTCTGAGGCTCCTTCACCAATGACTCACATGCAAATTCTTCACCAATGGCATTATCTGCACTCCCATCTAATTGTAAAAGTCATACTTATAGTGACGGGACACACACACACACACACACACACACACACTCACTCTCTCTTGGTTCACTAGCAGGATCCCACACAGGACGGCTGACTGGCAGGATCCTAGCAGACCCAGGCCCAGCTGTGACCACCACACCATCCCACAGAGGCTGAAAGCACTACTCAGGTTTGAGAACCTGCACCAACATCCTGCCCAAAAAGAACCCCAGAAGAAACAGGGTTGTTCGCATATATAATACAAACTACTTGCAAAAATACATTTATAAAGTCAGAATCCTTTTATTCACAAAGCACAAAAAGTACAATGAGTTTATGAGAAGGTTCATCAATTTTCTATTTACATACACACACACATTATTTATGCGCATTCACTTTGGTAGGATAGGAAAAGTGGTGTGTGGTAAAAGAAAAAAGACACACACTTAAGTATTACTGTTTGCTTTCCAAATCTGAACAAATACAAAACCCTTTAAATCATGGCATTTTGTACAGCAACTGTAATGAGACAACTGCATACCATTTTAAATGCAACAACTTCATGTGCTCATTTTGATATGGGGGGGGGGGTAGTTTACACTTTGGTGACAGACATTCTGAATAGAGACTGAGCTGAATGGAATGGGAACTATTAATGGGAACTATTAATCTGGTTCTTTAACTGCTGAACTAGCTGTATTTTCAAGACTTCACGCCAGCACTGTGCAAATCGAAAGGATTAAACAAGGACAGGATATTCAAGACACACATCGGTCCTAATTTCTGCAACCTTGGTGGGACTGATGGCCTTCAGTATACAGCAGCAACCCCAGCTTGAACGCTGACGGCTCAGGTCACAGAAGACACTTGACTATTGAACAGCAGACTGAACCTGAACTGCACCAGCAAAAAACTGCAGGAAAAGTAAGACTGTAACTAGTGCCGTGTCGATAAAATCGATTCTGTGATTCCTCATCGATCCTCAATAATTCCTAAAGATCGATTTGTACGTCCAAAGATCGATTTTACCCTTTAACATTTTCTGTCCTTTTTACAGCTAAAATAGGAAAAAAGTCCAGACAGGCATTTTGAGGCTTAGGTGTTCGGAACGGACAAACAGATGCGCTTGACAAAGCAAAGCAATTTGCTTTCCCTCTGGAGTCTAGAGGTAGGGAACACACTTTCAAAGACTGGGGCATGGTCACACA
>JAABNY020000113.1:559647-582292 GCA_015164015.2 Brevimyrus niger | reverse complement strand
AATATGTAGCAACTTTCATGTGTATGAATGAGCCATTGTCACCTGGCCACGTCCCTACCCCCCTTTTATGGCACTGACGGGGATGTATCTGGCTCGCGTTTCACCGTTGCACTGTTAATCAAATTGCCATGGAAATGCGATTTGAATGCACGCTAATGCGGCTATTTAGAATGTGAATAGCGATCTTCGGGTGACAACGGTACTACACACCCCCGATGCAGGTAAAACCAATTAAGGTGATGGTTTACTTTTTTGCCGATTTAACCTAATTTTAAAAACTTTAATACTTCCGATAATGGACGTTTTGAAAAGAAGACTGATTATGGATTTAGTCAGCGTTTTTTTGTTTTCATTCTATAAGGATTGGTCCTTACAGCCATCCTTAACTATCAATACTTCATTAATTTGTTGTTGAATGTCAATATAATACTAGTATTAATATGTTGCATATTACTACACAGTCACGTATTTAAAGTAACAGCTAAAAAAACTGTTTTAAAAACAGACCCAAAACGATATCAGACTGGAACAAATTGGATCGAATTGTGATAATCGAGTCTAAATCTTGAGAATCGGAATCGAGTACCCAATACCCAGCACTAACTGTAACCATTGAATATTTTGATATATAATTTTTCCATTATACCTGGATTATTACATCAAAATACTGTCTTTATAAACTCATAATTCACTGTAACATCATAAAGTGTTAGAATGTTGAATATATTAATGAACAGCATACAGTATTACACAGAACAGCACAAACAAGCTAAATGATTTTATTAAAAAAATTACCGTCAGTTGTCATTCAAGAGATATCTTTAACCAAAACCTGGCACCTCCGAAAAAAACATTAAGATGCCTCATAGCCGTTTCACAAAGCATACTGCTGAAAAGAGGGCTGTCATTCCAATTTTTTTTTTGCATATTTTACTGCATACAGAACCACTGTGTGAAAATACTGTTTTTGCCGTTACTGGCCAGCTTGATTTTCTTGCTTTCCCTCTGCCTTTTTCTTCCTCTCAGTTTTAACAGACGTGCCACAAATGTCTTCACCTCCACTCTGCTTTATAAAGTAAAATTGGAATGTTCTGTGATTGTCCTATTTGCAGAAATATCAAAGTAACTGCTATAGATCAACATTACACGTAATGCATGTTAGTCTTTATTTGTAACATTCTCATGATTTATCAAAATGATCAAATTGTAGTTGCAGGGCATAGAGAGGGCATTTACAAGCAAGCATGGCTACTAGCTTGAGCAAGCAATTCAGAAGATGCTTTAGAGCATTAGTCATTGAGGAGAGAAGGGGCAATGATGCTTTATAGAAGGAAGAAATGGAGATGCTGACCAGAATTCTAGTGCTCTGACAGTGCAGACGGTGCAAAGGTTCAAGGGACGGTTGGCAGTTTCACTATATATGACTGCCGGAGAATTAACAGCTTTGGAAACAGGCCGTCTGGCTTCATGTGCCCCTTCCAAAACTCTTACAGTTGCAAAGCAGCAGCTGTTTATAGCTGTTAGAGAACACAGTAGACCACCATACGTCTGTTTTATCCTATTACCAGATGCCGGCTCCCATCAGAAACCCCTCCCATACTCGATTCTAGAGTAGGCTGTAATTACCACGTCTGGATGGAACCAGAGGGTAACGGCGTTGCGATTCTCCTGGGTGCAGAAGCATTAGCTGTGGTGTTCCACAATTCTCGTGGCTCGCCGAAGTCTGGCATGAGGTGAAACTACCTTCCTTCAGTTGCCCCTTGTGCCCCACCCCCAAGTTATCAAATGAACCTTGAGCCTAACTTCTATTCATTCTTAGCTTTTGAACGCTCTGTTGCTTAAATTTGTCCATCTCCAAAAATAAGGGCCAGAACGTGAAAGCTTGGTCACAGACCAGGCCAACACTTGGACCAGTACTGATCTGCATTGGAGTGCCAAATCTGAAATGGCCTAGTGCTGTGCAAACGCCGAAATGGACTCAGGGAAATCAATCAATTTCTGAAAACATTATGGCATTTTTGGCAAAATTAAACGGGGAAATATAAGTTTTCCAGCTGGATGGCTACATGGTGGTCCTAGATCCACAGTTCGGTACTGACCTTTGCAGTGAAAGGCTTTCATTTATTCCAGTACTGTTTGTGCCAACACAATTACACCAGACTAATGAACAACCAGCAGAGATGTGGATTGGGGGGGGGGGGGGCTGTAGAAATTCGCTTCTCCTAGCCTTTTAAATCTAAAGGCTAGATTTGCATCTGAGATATAAACTAAAGTCTTAATTAAAACCCAGATGCACAAGCTAATAACGCTGGCTTACAAAATAAAAATCTACACGATTCACCGCTGATGTGACCTTTGACGTGATCCATGGCACACACATTTAAAAAGGGACAGATTACCAGATGGCACGGCAACTCTCAAATGCATAAACAGAGCAGTGAATGGACACACAAGAGGATGGGAATCTCACTAGAAGGAAAAAAACAAAAAAATTTGAAGCTATTCCAGCTTGGACAATAACATCTGGTTCTCTTCCGGACTGCATCATGCTCTGATTGGCTGAATCACATCACATGGCAGGCCACAGAGGTTCAGATCCAAGCAAGTGACCACTCAGTAAAGGGGACAAATAAAAGCAGCGTGAAAACCCTCATCATATGGTGTGCACTGCGGCTTGCATGAGTGCGTGTGCACATGCATGTGTGCTGGCAGCAGACATTGTGCTCAGTGCAGAGCCAGCTGAAGATGTGGTCTTCATTAGCTGAGCAATGGCAAACTATTCCAGTTATGTTTTCTCAACACCACGGGTAGAGATATAGCCACCAGGGAGTTCAAGAATCAAATGAAATCTCATATGGAAAGTGAGCCCTCGTCCCACCCCTAGACTCAAAAGCCAAATCTGCAAAGGCTTAGTTTAAACACTTAGGACAATTAGCCGTCATATGATGCCCGAAAATGCAGTAGAAAGATGTGGTCAAATTATACAGGGGGAAAGTATCCCAGGCCTGTATCCACTACATTTAAATCTATGGTGATGACAATGACATCTATCCACTCCAACACCTGTACTGGGAAACTGGCATCGTACATCATAAATATTCATTATAATTTCTATTGCCAGTCAGTGAAAAAATAACCAGCATTTTTTTCCAGCTGCATTCTAGTCAATTCAGATTACAAACTCCCTCAATGGTTGAACAGTTAACACAGAAATTTTAAGCTAGGCATTTTCATACTGTCATACCATCCAGACTTTATACCACAGCATGTAGTATTTTGACCTCATTTTATTTTCAAAAGCAACACTTTTCTGGTACCATGAAATATCTGCAAGAAAATCTGCAGAGCGCCCCATCCTGCAAGGGGTGGGTATTGTTTGGGTTTTTTTCAGATACTGGTGTTAGAACACCACCTTTAAAATAGTGCTGGTGCCAAAACAGTGCCTGAACCAGTCATCTTAAGGGAGGGGGGAATCACAAAACAAAGGTCGATGACAGTAAAGAATGGCTTTTCATTTCTAAGGCAAATTTGAACTGAAATAGGTCCATATTAACTTAATGCCCTAAATACATAAATACAAAACATTTAAATTCACAGTAAACAAACATTAACACTACAATAATTTAACAATAACTCAACTCTAACGCATTTGCCCGTGGGACTTTCAGGAAACACTATTACATACTTTTGGTCTTTAGCACATATTAGACATACACATAAACACATACATACATACATGCATACATACACACATACAGCAGCACTGGAGCTACCTGTCAGACAGCATAGCATGTTGGACCAGTGCCAGCCCTTTAAATAATATATTTAATAATATATTTGTCATGTCTTATGGGGTAATTGTACTGCAGTGTTAATGTTAATTGTTATAAATAGTGGTGTGTGCGCGTGCCGCCGGGTGTTTTCTGGAGTGGTCAGGACAGCCAGCACAGTGGGCAATGAGTGTCGGGACCAGTTGGTGCTTAGTATCTGGTCGTTTTAAGGGCTGCAAATTCAGAGCATTCCCGCTAAAAGAAACTGCTGTATCTTCTTTCTGCTGCCGTGATGCCTGGGTCTGCCGGTTATTACACTGGTGCGAGAAGTAGGATGCCAGAAGCGGCCCCACTGGCGCTACTGGAGCGGATCCTCCTGGACATCACTCTGACAGCTCGCTCCAGCCTGGCAGACCTGTGGGCGTCTGTGGAACGGTGGAGTGGGAGAAGCAGCAGCAGCCGTTTCGCGTCGAGCCCGGCTCAGGACTGCAAGCTCCAAGAAAGGAAGCTTGTCTGCTGGTGCTACCGGGAGAGAGGACATCGGGGAGTTTTGCCCCGAAGCACGGGCCAAATTTGCCAGGATATAAGCAGGGGGATGGAGGGTGGACGACGCATTGAGGGAGGTGCCTCCTCATCCTCTGAAAATACCCCGGGCCCATGCAGCATGCTTTCAAATCACCTCCGCCAGACCACCATACCGCTCCATGACTATGCAGCACCTGCCAGCCTGTTAGGTCTCTGAGATGACATCAGAGATTAAGAAAGGCAATAGTTCTCAGGGAGTATGACGCTCACCGGCCAGTGAGGACTCTCAACTCGCCAGTGGCTAAGGAACACGGTACAACTCTAGCTCCAAGCACAACCACCAGAGGCAGCAGGCCGAGGCTGCTGAGGTGGTACTGATCGCCTATGAAGAGGCGAGGCGTGCCGCACCATGGAGGCCCAGCTAAACCGCAAGCATCACAAGCAGGATGATAGGCATGACCAGAGCTGAACAGTTGGTGTTCAGAGTTTGTCCATTTATGGGTTACAGATAAAGTTGGCTCTTGCTAAACAAAACTGCCACGTCTGCTTCCTGCGGTGAGGCCTACATCCGCCAGTTCCTACAATGTACACACACACATACGTGCATCGTGTACACACACTTACACATATATCTCCCATAATATGGAATGATATTGAAGGAAAACATTTGTTATAATGAGTTAAAAGTATTTCAGAAGACGTAACTTCATTAAATCATCATTATTATTTTTTAAATACGTCAATTTAAAATATCAACACTCATGAACATTGTCGACTAATCACAGCAGCCCTAATCAAAATTCATTATTGCTCTTTACCCACAGGCTAAATTGAGCATACATTGCTAAATTACTACTACATCACTACCACTAGATAATTCCCTATTCACACCTTGCAGTTTAAGAATAAAGAGTGGAAGTGGGGGTAACATGGAGGGAAAAAAAGAGGTTAATAAGCAAACTTCTAATGATTTGTACCTTATTTCAGTGATTACTGATTTCAGTCAGTAATTCTGACTTGTGAAGATGAAATTATGGGGGAAAAAAGCAAGTTTTACAAACACGGATTACAAACACAAGCAACACTACTTTTTTACCAAATGACAAAACATTGATTTTTAAACTATTTTGCCATAAATTATTTGGTAGCAAATTGATGCAGATGAAAAGTATGTGACATACCCTGGGAAGAGCCTCCACACTGAATCATATGACCCCAGAAGAGCTGTCAACATTCTGGTTGCTAGTGACCTGAGGTACTTCCACAAAGATTTAAGATATGAATATAACTAAAAACAAAACACTAATTCACTTAACAACATCCTGGGGTCAGAATCCTTTTGAGTGAAACACAGCCACGCTTCAGACAATTTAGTCTTAGGCATTTTAATTTAAGGTAGCTACTAGCATGCAAGTATAATGTTAACTAGTGATGACACATGAAGTGCGGTAATGCTTCTGTTGCTTGAGCACCAGAGGGCAAACATTTAAAATTGACAGCTCAGGTGGGTAAGTGGCACCGAAATCTGATTACAGTATGGTGCAGAACATACCAATCGTATAGGAACCGGTGCCATACTCATCCCTACTTCCCGCGCGATAAAAATTTGGTTAATTATGTCACCAAGATTTCAAAATGCCACGGGTGTACCAAAATACGGTACATCGAAAATACTACAGCATATCTTATTACCGTGCATGCCTACACAAATCTGCCACCATCGGGTTACAAGCCCACAAAACGTGTATATAGACACAGTGCGTCCCCCACTAAATAGTTAGCATGCTATCTTGGGTAAAGGCCTATTAACTAAAGTAATAATCATTAGAACAGAGGAAGCCACCCTCTCCAGTCATTTCCATAAGCGTTTATCATTTACCCATCATTCTCTAACCCTCTACAAAGCGATAACGGTGATAGGAGGGGGGGGCAGCTTGGGGAAAATTCGGTTGTACTCCAATTGATGACCACAGTTAATGAAATTGATCTTAACTGTGAGAAAAAAGGAGTTAAGGCAGCTCTGACATCACACCCAGCTCTGGGCCTCGAGGGCAAAAGCGACGCATTTTTGTCTGTGAAACCGGGGGTGGGGCACCCCTTAGCTGCGTCACGCGTGTTCAAACAGCACCCTACTTGTCCGTTCAGAGCCAACTTTCACGTCTCTCCAGCTTTTCCACTGCCTAGCCGCATCACACGCCCAGCGCTGCCGACAGTTTGACAGAAAAGCATCCGCTTACTTTGGAGAGTGAGAGTGAGCAATGGGAATAGGGCAGCCCGGCTTGCCGGTGACGCCCTCATTCACTTCCTGGGTGAATAACAGCCTGAACAATACTTCTGAGCTACCTGCCAAGCAGGAGGCTTCATTTTAGCCTCTGGTATTATTTTGGGTCCCTTCGCATGTACAGAAGTCCATCTGCTGCAGTGCTGCCTGGGGAAGGTGGAGAGCTGCAGGCCCAGTAACACATCCCTGACCCTCCCCACCAATAGAAGTGGGGGGCCAAGGTTAAGGATCCAGCCCTCAACGGAACAGGCTGCTGTGAAGAGGAGAAGAGAACAGGAGAGCCCAGGGGCTCCTTAAGCGAATATGAAAGAATAGACCCCTGGGACAGAGGGAGGTAGGAATAAAGGGAGGAGGAACCCAGACCTCACTGGCTGACTCAGATGATGCGTCCTCAGCCTATCAAAGGGCAAATTCTCCCCTCTACTGTTGTGCCGGCCTGCTAGCGCCCCTTCAGGATGATGCAAAGCCCATTATGAGGTCCAGTAATGGATAAGTTGAGCCTTGCCGATGGCAGGAAATTGTCTGGGCCTTGGAGGAAGCAGCACCGTGATGCGCTTGCAAAAAAGGCAGCTTATCTTGTCAGAGCCACAGAGCGTATCGGGGATGAACACGGGGACCGGTTCAGACCAGCCTCTCCCCCCGGCAGGCGCAGAAAGAGCTGCTTGAGGTGCAATGCATTGGGGCACACTACCTAAAGCCCTCTCTACCGTCCTGCCACCACCCAGGAGGGTTCAAGGGTACAAAGATACACGACAGGCCCCCGTGGAACAGACTCAAACAAAGGTAAGACCACAGAGCAAAAAGACAAACAACTAATTTTTCAACAAATCATACGTGCTATATCGACAAGTATTGGGAGACCTGGATGTTTACACCAAAAGGAACTTTTATGACACATTCTAAATCCAAAGGCATCAATATGGAACTGGTCCCCTCTTTGCTGGCAAAACAGCTGCCACTCTTCTGGGAAGACTTTAAAGAAGTCTCTCACACACACACACACACACACACACACACAGTGACAAAAAAAAATGTTAAGCACCCAAACAGAATAGTGGAAATGACTTGACCTTCAAGGGGAGGCAGGAGGTGCTGTTGGGGGGACGGGGCACCCCCTGATATAATAGTAGGGGAAACACTGGACATGAATCTACACATGAGAAAGGTCATGTGACTGTATCGCAATGATTATAATATCAGATCAAATGGACAACAGATTAGGCAGCATGAGCCCTCTAGATTGGCACTGTTTGAATTGACGCCCGACCTGATCCCGCACATGTTCGATTGGGGAATGATTGGGGGACCTGGCTGGCCATGAGAAGACTTCAGCATGACTATGTCGTCATCATAGACACACATGCCAGGTGTGCATGGGTGTTGTCTTGTTGAAAGACACCAGGGGGCTGTGTCAGGTGCGGTAAGACATGTGGATGCACAATGTCACTGACGTGCCGTCAGGGTCCCCCGAATCACTACCAGAGATGACCTGAAGTCATACCCTGTGGCTCCCCACACCTAGGAATAACACCAGTGTGTCCAACTGACAGAATCAGTCCTCTCTCCTCCAGCTATACGCACACACAATGGTCATCTGAACATGATCGCTGAAAATGGTACGAGGTCACTCATCAGTCTATGCCTTCTGGTTATGGCACTACCCCATTGTATATCACACACACACACACACACGTTTTGAACCCCTAACTACCTATTTTTCTCCCTTCAGAATTGTTCCCACATTCAGGTATCCAAAACTGAATCTATCCAACATGCAAATATTAAGAAGATACACACCCCCCCCCCCAAAGGTAATTAAAGAGTCAGGTTTCCCATCACCACCCAGTCCGCCCAATAACACGCTCATGTAACGGTGAGACTGGAAACACTGCAACGATGCTGCCAGGCTCCCGCCTATTCCTCTCTGGCCCAAACCCATGGAAAAATATTAGGGGGGGCAGGCTTAAAAATCTGCTTTCCAAATCCAAATCACCATTGCACACTGCTGGGGAAAAACATCTCGCATCTGGCACTGTGGCAGTGGGAGGGAGCCACTGCAACAGCTACATTAGAGCAGGAACAAACCACTTATCTATCCGTTCTTCAAAAGCGCTTCCAGAATGGACTGATTGACAGCCCACGCGCCCTCAGACTTTAGGCTTTCCAACTCTCGTTAAAGGCGTGAACAAGAATGAGGCCCAACTGTGCAGCCTGTACGAGTCGCCCTTTCTTGTGGTTTCTGTTGCCTACTTCATGAATACACCCGTCTTCAACCTCCTCTACAGAAATTTAGCTTAGCAATAAGCCAGAATATCAAGATAAAGGCACAGAAAAAAAATTATGTTCTTGAAACAAGAGCAACCATAGCCTTTGTGAGGAAAGTATGAGAGAGGCCCTGGGTCCCTGAATTCTTTCTGCCTGCACTTTGCACCCACAAACCTTTTAAGCCCAGCCCCTTTTCTCATACAACATGTTTAAACACTTAATGGCAACCAGAATGTTTCACCTGAGATTCAACTTTCAACCGCTAAGCAGGGCAGGGAGACGTGTACTACAAATGATCAACTTAAAATGAGAGTTTAACCATTATCAGAATACCGAAAAGCAGGCATTTATTTGGGTGGAAGCATCCTAACTTTATTTGGACAGAACAATCGGCCTCAGAGTGCGCTGCAGCCTGCCAGACAAAGCCCTCTCCCTCTCATGTCTCCTTTTGGAGATGAAACATTGGTCAACGCTCTCTCCCCGTCCCACAGATCCGGTACCCTTTGGACAGGAGGCAGTTTCCCTCCTTTTGGCAATACAGCATGGAGCGGCTACATCCAGCAGGGGAAACGGCAATCTATGGCACCACACAGGCCAGACCAGTTTCTCCCCCCCACCTAAACTGTGCGTTGTGGGTTGGGGGTGGGGTCCATGTACACACAAGGTGACCCCCCCCCAAGCATAGGAGTGGCAAGCATCATGAACAGAAAAGAATAGGTATGAGCACCACCCTAAACCAGACTGCTGCCGCACCCCCCAGGCCAAATCCATAAAATATTTTACATGACACGAGGGAAAAGGGAAAATGTAAAAATTAAGGTCGCTTGTTTGGGTTGAACAAAAGCATGATGACAAACAGCAGGGCAGTGAGAACCTGGGTGGAATACCCCCCACCCCCACAGCTCCAGCAAATAACTCAGGGTTTGTCAGGCATGTTGATGCCTCTTTGGATCGGATGGTATTTCGCACGCTGGGACAAGAGCAAAGGTCACAGAGCGCCGTCAGGACCATAATGTCGGTGAAGCCAAGCGTACATTGGCCCTATGCCCCCCCCCAAAAAAAAAAAACCTTGACTAGAGCACCCTGTGACCCCCACAATCCTCGCTACCCACCCAACCTCGCAGACCCCTCCCCACTCACCAGTCTCGCATTGTCTGTACTGGCTAATTATTCCCAGACCGGTCAAACCCCACCCCTGAGGCAGTGGGGGGGGGGGGGGGCACTTGAAAGGCTAGATGTGAGCTCCCTGCTGGTCCATGCTGAAGGAATTCCTCTGCCAACAAGGTTTCTGTTGCTTGCTTATGATTTTTTTTAAACACACACACACTACACATTTAATGGAAATTAGGATTTTAGCCTCAAACTTATTTGTTAAATAAAAAGTTAACATTTTTATCACATTTCCCTTGGCTCTACATTTGCTTTCCTGATGTTTCCATGGCAACAGGTATGCCTTAACCCTTTCATACATAAGAATAGCTAAAAATGGCATGTCGCGCTACACATCAAGTCACAATGATAACCGGGGCTGCTGTAAGACCAACACTCGGGACTGTTTAACCCCTGAGCCACACACAATGGGCCACCACTGAGGCCCCTAGGATTCAGGGGGCCCACACGAGACGGAGGAAAAAAAACAGAGGAGGAGGAAGTGAGAAAGAGAGAAGCAGGTTAGTGTAGGCCCCACGCATTTTCACACTCTCCCCACCAAAGTCTATTCCTCTGTGTGGCTTGAATTATGGGCCCCGTCGGACACCTTCCAGCAAACAAACTGTGACCCTCCTGAACACAAAGCCAGTGGTTTACAACATCTTAAGGTAGTCAAAGACACAATGATGACAGCAAGATGAAGAACCACAGCACATGCGCCAAGGGAGCAGTCTACCAGAGTGCAGGAATTCCTCCAAACTTCGGGAAGAGAGAAAAATGTTTTCTAGGGATGTAATCAAGTATTGTACCTATACACACATCAGACTCAGAAAGCAACAAGAACACTTTGATGGTTCTTAATTAGACAGTTACTGCACAAACATGGGTTTTTTACTTTGCAGTTAGAGTGTGAAGACTGTAAAGAATAAACAGACAGCAAAGGCCAGAAAGACTGGAGGAGAAATGAATCTCAGCCCCTATACATGAGGCCACCTCCACAAAAGCGCAAGCAATTTCACTTCTGCCTCCCCCCCCCCCCCCCCCCCCCCCGGCGAGTCACAGCTGGGACTGCCTCCCATCTCTGTGTCCAACAGGCACTTCCAGCATAGCAGGACAGTGCCGCGTCCTCACCTGTCCTCAATGGAAAGCCACACAAGCTGCCTACCTCGTTAAGGTATGAAGGTGTGTTGCTCGGGGGCCCCGTGGCTCGTTTTAAACAAGGCGTCTTTACAACCCAGAGGCGTCCGAGGCCACACCAATAAAGCAGCCCTACATCTGGCAGTGAAGGTAATTTATGGAGTTTATACGGATTTACACGGATACAGACAGCCACACTGCCGGCTCAATCTCCCGTGTGTTCCTGACCCCGACGCAATTTTTTCCTGTATCTCGGCTACAAGACGTTCCCGAAGGGGAGGGACGGCGGCTAGATAAGAAAGGTAACGGGATCGTTGTTTGACAGCATGAAGATATATGAACCTCGGGACGGCGGCGGGAACAGCGGAGCGCATCGTGGGGCTGATTGATGCGAGCCGATGGCATGTTGTAAAAACACGCCGGATTAGCCCCCCCCCAAACGGTAAGGAAGGCATTCCACGTTATACTGCCAAAATATGTCATACATCACACAGGAAGGAGACCCACATCAGGAATTATTACCAGATGAATGTTTCTCATAAATATGAACTACTTTACAACATACAGAATTTTAATCTAACCCTTGAATGTACAACAACTCATTTCTGCCGCAGCGACTGAGGCCTGGCCATGTATCTTTCCTTATTGAAGAAAGATGAAATTCTTAAATTATTGTAAGGGACATATTTGGTCAAAATATTTGCCCCACACATATGCATCACATGCTAAAGTGTCAAATGTTCACGGTGTGTTACACGAGACTGCATGCACGCTGACCAACTGTGCACACGTGTGTGTGTGCATGTGCGCGGGTGTTTGCTCTGGAGAAGTGATCACGCGATATGGGGGGGGTGGGTTACCCTTAGGGGAAAGTTAGAGAGTGACAACATTTCCTGAACACCAGATACTAATATGCTAATGGAATGTCCCCCTAAAATATGAAAGTCAGCAGTGCTGACAGGACACAGAAAGGGCAACCAGAGGGTGAAAAGTCGACTTTCTCCCGGATATGTTAACGCCCAAATGCTGTCAGCACTTCGAGAAGCAGCAAGATAATTCCAGGCCGGCAGCGGAGCTCTTTGTCCGGGAGGAATAGAGATGCAGGCCCATTTGTTATGAGGAGAAACACAAACACAGCCCTGCACTTTACTAATGAAACGTTTAAAAATAAATATACGTAAAAATAAGTAAAAGGTTGTGTTGAAAGTAGAGCTGAGGCGGGGTGGGGGCCGTCGTGCTCGACACCCCCGCGCGGCTCCGTTCCAGGTGTTCCGCACCCTTCCTCAGAGAGTCCCTTGTCAGGAAAGTCGCTCTTTACGCAGCTCCTCGGGGGCTGGACGCGTCGGCTAGCAAAAGCCGCGAGGCAAATGAGAGCAGCGTGGCTCTGGAGAGGCGCCCCCTGCAGGTCAAACACAGGTCACGAGCCTGTTTTTAGAGCCTCGCTTTAATACTTTAAAATACTGGAGTGCATGAATTAGGCTGGTATCGTTATCTCCCCCCAAAAATGTATGACATATAAATGAGATCTGCTCATTCGCGACCTCTGGCTGACCTCTGTCACTAGACATGTCTGACCACCGTGGGACATCTCCACCTTTACCCTCCAGGCTTGATGGTATGCCACCATCTGACTGATCTGTAACCAGCACCCCCAAGTGATTAATTAAATAAGTGCAGTGATAACAACCCCCACCAGACAGACTCTCACAGGTCACAGACCCCGGACTGGACACGTTCTGTTCACAGGCCGCCGTTGCGCAATCGACCCAGGGTTCACGGTGGATCGATGCTGCTCATGGCCAATGGCACTCGAGGAAAAGACGGAGATGCCCGGTTGCTATGCGAGGAGAGGAAGATGGCGGCACTGGGCCTCCCGGAGCAGGTCGCCATGCAACGACAGCAGCGATTTCCAGCCTCAGCAGGAGGGGGCGTCACCGATGCACGTGTTAACGCACAATTGGACCTGGAAGATGGGGGAATCAGACCCCACCCCCGCGTGGGGGTGTGCATTTCCCACCGGCCTTTCACACACAGCCCCTTTCAAAAGCACATCACTCTATCCTCCTCTCACTGGTCTGATTTCTGCAGAGCGGAGCAGGCTCCAGGCTCCAGGCTCAGTGCCCCCACCAGCGCCCCAGCTGCCCCATAATCACTCTCCTTTTTATCGTCACCATTTCATGTTCTTCCTGCGATGATAAACTGAACGCAACACAATCCAAAAAGACTTAAGAAAACTGTATATGGGAATGTCATTCTACAGAGAGACCTGGCCCATAATACAGAGGGAACCATCTACAGCCCAGCTCATCTCATCCAGAAGCTTCCTCTCCGAAGGGAGGCCGGAGATCGATGTAATAATTACCAGTCCGAGCCTCTCGGATGACTGGTACGTGACGGCCCCATGAAAGGCTGTGCTGCGGCGATCAGTGAGGCGCTTTGCTTGGTGATGCATTCTTCTGGGCAAATCTGAGAAGTGCCGGGCAGCCATAAAAGACGCCCTGGGACTCCAGAGCCATAAAAGCAATTACAGCTTCTAGACATTGTAAAAGTATAACTTTAATTGCCATTAATTGCGTTGAGGTGACTGGTTCTAAATGTCTAATGCTATTTCTGTCAGGGAGGGCGATTTATTCAAAGCTATTATCCCCAGAAGCTGAAAATGGGGAATCTATAGACTGTTTCTAGACCCTGAGAGACTTCAGACTGTAAATATATAGGGGCTACGTGGCTGCGCATGTGATTTGACTGTTTATTCTAACTTGACTGAAAACTTTCCTCTGCTCAGGAAGCACATTGTAATCGAAGTTTGCCGCAAAGACTTTTGCTCTGAGCTCTAGATTAAGCTCAACCCGACATTAATGATGGTGATGTTTGGGATGGAGCTCTTCTCTCCCTGGGCTGTCCTCTCGGTCCCTCCAGAGATCGTCTCCAGGGACCGTGAGCCACGTCTTCCCAAACGTCCAGGTGAATGGCAGCGGAGTTTAAAGCCGAGCCGCACGGACACTTCCGGGGCCCTGCCATGGCATGTTCACACAAAGCCCATGCGAGGCATCTCCGGAAGGGCGGGCTGATCTGCGCCTCGACGCACACGGCTCCCTGCGGCTCGCCGTCGTCCGGCAGGGAGTGTATAGTTACAGGGAAAACAGGCCAGCGTCACGCGGCGAGCTCGGTGGAATGCGCTGACTGTGCGAGAAGCCCGTGGCGAGGCGCAGATGTGGGTACGCCTTACGACAAATTAAACCGCTCAGGAAGTGGAGGCTGTGTGGAGAGACTCCGCCCAGGCGGGCCCCGTCGCCGAGCCCATTCCCGCCGCGTCGCAGCCGTTCACTCGGAAGCCAAGCCTTCCGCGCGGCTCGGAAACGCCGCGGCCCTGCCGCGAGGCCTTACGGAGGAGTGCGCGTCGGCAGCTAATTGTGTTATGGGACAGAACGGCGCCGGACGGGCTCACAGGAGTTGAGCAAGGAGAGAAGAACCTTCAAGAAACTCCAGAGAAGCCTGCACGAGTCAATGGGCGTTATTCCATTTCCGTAGGACGACACAGAATATTCACCGACTTACATTTTGTGCGCGGAGGCCTGGGCCAAACGGAAGCAGGGAGCAGACGACTCAAAAGAGACACACACACTGAAGCCGGGAAGAAAAGAACAGGGCCTAGATCTCCAAGCAGTGCAGAACATTTCAGAAAGAGTTTTAACGTTGTCATACCTGCTGGGGTCTCTGCTCTCTGTCCATCTGATGAATCTGTTCAGTGGTTTGGCACCAGAGGGACCCACAGCTCCTTTAAACAGCAGAGATATGGGGAGAGGGGGAGGGACAGGAGAAAGACACCAATTAAAACCTCCATCTCCACGAACACGACATGCACACAGCCTCTAAGCCGTGTGGAATTCTCACTGGAGCACACAGTTTGATGATTTTGGCAATCAGGCCCTGCCTGTGGGGGGCAGAATCCCAGAGGGTGGACAAGACTCTTCTGGAACATGGGGGGCGGGTGCATTCTGAAGGAAACAGATGTTTTCTGTTTAGGACGGAGGAGATAATCTCAATCGGATCACATACATCAGCCTCTATAAGAACATCTTCATAACCATGCCCGGAGAAATCAAGAAGATAAGAACATAAGAAGTTTAGAAATGAGAGGAGGCCATTCGGCCCATCAAGCTTGCTTGGGGAGAACTTAACTAACAGGTTAAAAGATGCCAGAAGGGCCTGGGTGCAGCCTAACCCTCACGTGCTAATAGGGGGTGGGGCTCTCCGCAGCCCAGGCTCCTAACCTTGAATTGTTAATGCTGTGGCCTGACTGCCTCCTCATGGAAGGGGCATCTCTGGCTGTTTCTCAATATGAAGAACACAAAGCAACCAAGGTATCCTTGATATTTGGGATAGGGCAAGAACCACATCCAGGGATCTCTGTACCTCTGTTCTGGAGTACTGGAACTGGTCTGCAGCAGTGGAAGAAGGCGTAAAACGGGTATACGAGAACGCAAGTGCGACCATGTACGTATCCTGAGAAACACCCTCCGTGTCCGAGGGCTGGAGCCCCTTGGATGATGCCGTCTCCAGGACACGTCACTTTGAGGAAGCTTTCACCTACTCCCCTGTGAGGCCTGCCGTGGTGGTTGCACGTGGCTGCCTCGTGAACAGCTTATCTGGGCTGCGTCCCGAATCGCACGGGCGCTGGGGCGGGGACAAGCACGTGAACATCGCAGGTCCCCTGAGCGTGTTGTCGGATGACAGACCCACCTCCCCCCACATGTGTCCCACCTAGCATATCCTCCTGTTTTACCACTATAACGTATCCCATGATCCCCTGCACAGGGGTGGAGATGACAGCCGGGAAGCAGGGCCAACGACAATGCGGCAGGCGCATGGGCTCCGCTCGCAGGACAGGCCACGGTGCAGCTCTCGCTCTCCAAAAGAAGAAGAAAAAGAAGAGAAAGAAAGGACCCAGCTCTATAAATTAATAAAATGCAAGGGAAATGTGAGTTGCTTGGGAGAGAAGTTAACTAACTAATTAAATAAGAAATAAAGTAACGGTGGGGGGGAGGGGTGGGCTGATGCCTGCATGAAGATGGAGTGCAGTGAAAATATGCCACCCTTTCAGGTGAGAATATTGCACTTCGCATATTATCTTGGCTAATGTTCCGTTTTCATGCTGATGTTTATGGTCTGTACTTGGACCTGTGATTATGAGCACCGGAGCCCTGTGCCGGGGGAGGAGCAGGAGGAGGGAGAAGCAGAAGGAGGGAGGGGAAGGAGGAGCTGAGCAGCCCCATGATGCCGAGGCCCCACGAGGAGCCGCGGAGGGCGCTGCCCCGATGACCGGCGCTGGGGGGGGGGGCAGCCGTGCAGCCAAGCTGCTTGGGTCTTGGGCTGCTTGGGTACCTGGAAGCTGACACTTCAGCGTTACGTCTGGGACACAGGAGCTCCGGTCATGGCAGTCTGCCTCAAAGCTTGGTACTGCTCTATGATTTGGGATGGAGAGGCAGACGAGAGCAGCGTATCGTTGGGGATGTGTGGCCTGCATACAGAGATAACAACCCGATCCATTAGGATGCTGTCCTAGAAGAGGCCCCCTAGTTAAGAACAAAACTGAAACCAAAGGATTGCCGTGACACTGAGCAGATAAGCAGTTAGAAGTTGGATGGATAGTTGGACAGATGAATGGCTGGATGGAGGGATGGATGGATGGATGGATCAAACCAAAGGATGGTTTTGCTGGGATGTCCCAACTAACCTGGTTCTTGATGATTGGAACTATAATCATAGCCTAACTGCAGCTAATGTGCATCCAGAGTGATTAATTTATACACTTAGAAATATTAAAATTATCAAAACACAGAGCGAGCATATGAATGTATGTCAGTTTGCATAAGACTGACAAGCTAAAAATTTAACTACCAAAAGGGTTAGATGTATAACAAGTAACGAAATAAATCCTTTCACTAACATGAGTCTTTCACAGACTGTGATTAAAATATTTATGAATGTATTCAAGTGCTCCTTTTTAACCTTCCCCTGACCCCATTTAAGCGTCAGATGCCTTTTAGAATGTTTTGGAGGTCAGGATGAAGAAAACAGATTTAAACGATGATGACAGCTGGCCCCCGTCATGCCTCCCCCCTGCCCCAGCAAAGGCTCCTTCGGTGCGGGTTAAATCGCTGGGAGACCTCACAGGCGGGACCTCAGGAGCACACCACACAGGCGTGACACAGCGACCAGACCGAACAGAGATGTGCAGAAAACACCTGCCAGAGTCAAGTCGCCGTGCGGATTACAAAGCCGGGTCTTATACACATTTACACCAGGTTTGTGCTTAGAAATACACCTCACAGGACAGACGGGACAAGGACAGAGCAAAGTGCCAGAGCCGGAAAACAGCATGTGAACGTGAATGTGGGCCCCACATATATATGAAAATATATCACTTATCACATTCAAAGGGAATTCAGTGCCAACAAACACAAAAAGACAATTACTCTGAGAAGCAATATGCTAATAACTGTTGTTTATGAATGCCGGGAGGGTGGGGCGTGAGGCTGACGCGGAGGACGGCCATTCTGTGCGAGTGCTCGCACGTAGGAGGGTGGGACGTGAAGCCGACGCAAATGCAAGCAGAAGAATTCAAAGCGACTCTCCAGGATTTAATCCCCTTTCCTTTAATAAATGACGGCCATTCAGAAGCAGAGATGATATCCATCCTAAGCACATGCGTATCTATATCGCCCTCAAAAGTTTCCTGGAATTTCTTATCGCGCATCAGACTCCCCGAGAATTTTTCCACGGAGGCCATGCAGTTAACCTTTGCAGGTCTTTCCAAACGGGGGCCTGTTTCGCGCACACAGAAGGTGAGGGCCATGTCACGGCCGCCCCCCACACATGTCTCACTAGAGTCCCCCATGAAGGGAAGACCGGCGTGGGTGCAGCAGCAGCAGGGTGACAGGTGGCCAAAATCCCACGCGGGAACATTAAGATCAGGCAGAGATTAGAGCACGGAGGACAAAGCACACAGCAACCCGCAAGCTTTTCCTGCATCGTACATAGTTATCAACTTGGACCAAAAAACACAATTAAATCTTGGTGATTAGAGCCAGAACACACTGGCACACACTGATGACAAGTACTCCAAAAAAAAAACCTGCACACCTGTCAAATCACATCCATTAAGATGCCCCAGAAAATACCAGTGTTCTTCTCACTGAAGCCCCCCGGGCAGACAGCCCGTGATCACGGCAGCGGTCAGCACACGGCTCCGCAGCCCAGAACAGAACCGCTGCGTTCGGGCCCCTGACGGCAGCAGTGTGGCCCTAGTCGGCACAGAGCTCAGAGGGTTTTGACACGAAGCGCCCCGGAAAGGTGGCGCCTTTTTCGGAACGCTGGCCGCGTGGCGCTGGCCCCGGGACCCCAGGCTTTTAATAATGGATCGCGGCCGGCGGAGTGCGCTTCCAGGCTGGGCCGGCGGGAATGCGGGGATGAGGACAGGAGCGTGACAGGCCGCTGGCCCGAGGCTGTCTTTTGTTGTTTTGGAGTACAGCTGTCTGTCAGGCCCGTGCTCGCGCCTCGCAGCCGCCCAGCCGCTCGCTCCGCACACACTCCCCAGCTCATGAAACATGCATGCAGGCCGCTGCCTCTCTCTAAATCCCCATCTTCACGATGATCATTTCGTTTGCTTCCAAATTGCTACGGTTAATTTATAAACAATTTTTGTTGGGGTTTGATACTTTTTGGTTGTTTTAGTAACTAAAAATGCATTTTTGTGGATGTAGTAGGAGCAGAGATGTTTGCAGCTTTAAGCCCTGCTGTTGAACCCTTGAGCGAGCAATGAATTTTTTATCGGATTGCTTCGGCAAAACATTCAACCAGACGGCTTGAAATCGGCACAGAAAAAAAAAAATTAGGGTGCAATGTTGTTCTGGGTTTCCAAGCTTAAAGTGATGATCACTACTAAAAGGCTGCCAGTAAAAGCTATTATTGAGGAGGTGTCCTGTTCACCTGGGACGACGCATCCAGAGGGGCTGGGGCTCCGGCTAGGGAGTTCTGCCATCCAGTTGCCCGTCTCCACCCATCAGACATCCTAAGAATAAATCCACCTTGAGTCTGATGGTTCGAGCAGCAGTGCCAGGCGTCCATCACTCTGCCCGTTCAGGCACCCTTTCCAAGATCCATGCCACATAGGCGGCCCTTCGGCGGCCCAGGTGTTGGGCAAACCGCCATGTGGCAAAGACGCCAGGCCAGCCTCACCCTCATTATTCAGGCAGGGCTCCAAGCAGGGACTCACCCCCACCCCCTAGTCCTCCCCAGTGAGAGGCTGAGCAGCCTGATAGGCTGAAGAGTGGCTCTTTAGCACGGCGCAAGCATGAGCTCTGCCAGGCAGGATACACCCAGCTTAAGGTCTTTATGAGGGCGTGGGGGGGGGGGGGGGGGGGGAAAAGGGGGCGCGGGCGGGTGTGGGGGAAACCCAAATGCCGCCAACAAAGGGCCCACCCCCCCCCCCCCCCCCCCCCATCCATTCCAAAATGCCTCCGTCCCGCCAGTGTCTGTCTGCAGGCCGCTATTTATCCAGACCGGGGTGTCTGCCAATCACACTCCTGCCATGTTCCAGGGTTACAGTTGCTAGGCTGTTTCAGTTTTAAAAGCTTTGGTCTGATATCAGATAAGGTCGTATCCACTGATGAAATGCCCCCTGCTAGAAGTTGATTCGCCCTCTTAGTGCCCTCTCCCTTGTCACTCACCGATTTGAAACATATCATTGGACAATGTTAATGTTGACCCCTCCCCAAAGCTTACAAAATCCCAGAATAACCCTTGATAATAGTTGAAATTTATGGAATGTAAAGAGTACTTGGTTAACACGCTTCGATTGCTGAGCGCTGTGACTGATTAGTCCATCGGAGGGCTTTCTCCATTTTGAATAAGCATTGGTGTGTTAAATCTTTAAAAAGTGAAGAATGAGCTGCACTTTAAGTCAAATATTAGTAATTAAGTCAAGAATCAATTCCCCAAGTGCGAAGTGCTGCGTCATAACATTGCAAAAGAATCATTAAAAGTTACGAAGTGAACATCAGACAGGTAACACAGGCAATTTACTCTCTAAAGGCTCTGTTCACCTTTTGCCCTAGTCGTCACAAGCACAGACTGGGCTTCCTCTCACCCTGATCATGGTCATAAACGGTAATCATTTAATGACGCTCTATGGAAGCTTATGGTTTTTTAGTGTCAATTACCATGCTGGCCTGTAACAAACCGCATCATGCCAACATTGTTATAATGGTGTGTTATGCTAATCATATATACTCGACTACTCGTGGACTTCATTATTTTATTTGTATTGTTTTATATGTATTTCTACTATTTTACAATTTAATTCTTCTCCAGGTGTCTTGTCATACTAAATGAGTGTATTGGTGATTCCGGCACCTTCTCCTGCTTGGGTATGATTTTGAACTGAATACCTCAATTTTTTATAAGTTCTTTGTTCCACAGGAAATGCATTTTCTCCTATAGAAAGATCAAATATCTCTTTTTATTCCCAGCATGCACGGCGGTTCCGTTGTTCATTTCTCCTGCTAGTTCTCTTAACCCCGTCAAGGGACACGAAGGTCCTGTTCCCCACCAGTCAGTGGTGTCTCTGTACAGCTGCTGTGTGATGATCTGTGTGAGCGTGCAGATGCGTCAGGCCACCGTACAAACCGAACGGCCGGTGCATGCATGGGGGAATTACTGTACCCTTCTCGGCTGCAGGGGACCCAGGCTGCGCTACCAGGCAGGGGATTTCACCTGAGAACCCTTGAAGCCAGACGGTGACTCCGAGTTGAGTTTGTCTGTTACTGTGAACTTTGACCCCGATTTATGACCAGGTACTGTTCTTAAGGGGCTGTATCCCATCTACCAGTTTTGCCTTTTCTGTGCTTAGATAAACTTTAATTGCGTACGTTCATTTGCTTTAGCCGCTGGCGGATTTGCAGAGGCTATGCTGAATTATTAATAATCAGCAAATACTTTGAGCCAATGTAATTTCTGCACGTTTTATTTAGAAAACAAAACCGACACGAGTTAAAACGACGCAATTTTAGAAAGAGCCTGGGCCTTGCTGTCCTTCACCTCAGCCCAACTGTCACTCACGGGGGCTCCAGTGTTTATGTCGTCGAGAACATTATCAAAAAGAATGTATGTAGGGCTTTTCCAACCATGAGACCGTAAGGTGATCTTTATATATCTCACCGACGCTTCGCACGTCCCTGCTAAACAGCCATGGAGGTTCCTCGTGTTGGGCAGAACCTTCCAGAAGGTGAGCTACACCTGAAGACCGACACGCCCCAGCTGGACATTAATGAGCCTCATTCTACACACAACCGTGTTAAACTGTATCTTGAGATTTCGTGTCACTAATGTGTGTCTGTCACACACTGAGCTCTGCAAATGCCCCCAAACAGGAGTGTCTAGGGATTGTATTGGATTTTAAAGACACTCACCCCCCCCCCCCCGCCCCGTTTAAATTGGGCACGCCAGCCGTCCAGCAGTGAATCCCCCCCAGCTGGCCCCTCCCCCCAGTTGTCGTGGCATTAGTCGACTGACAAAAACAACACGTGCAGCCGTTGTCCTGGCAGTGGGGGGGGGATGGACCGGCCCCCTACAGAGGGCCCTTTGTCCTGTGTTTTTGCAGAATAAAGAGGACAGGGCGGCTTTCTGAGTCATGGCCTCCCTGACTCCTCAGCTCACCTGCAGCCTGAGGACAAGCACGTGCCCCACCTGCCGGGGTTGGGGGGGTTTCAACGAGCGTGGTGACATTTCTGCGGTGACTTGGGATCCCCCGCCCCCCCCTTGGGATTTACCCAGCGAGGCCCCAAGGTCTTCAATATACATCACCACCTGGCAAACATGCAAGAAATAAGATATTTCCCAGGTAGGGGATCCCCGGCCGGCGCAGTCAGCGGCAGCTGACAATGGATCCGTTGTGATGCTCCGCAGCCTCACCTCCCGACATCACCTGCGCAGTCGCCGCACGCCGCCGGCGGACAGAGTGGGCGCCGTTCAACACCTTAGAATTATATTCCCAGCTGTGAACCTCACATCAGACGGTACATAAGGAGATAAGTAGATAAGTGTATGTCAGGGATGTGTGTGAGTCTCGCCTTCCTTATGTACCTTTGGAATAGGCACCTGATAAAGGCCTTAAAATTTTCAAATATATTTGATTTAATTTTGTTGAGGACGGACTGAACACCCCTCCGCCGCCCCCTCTTTGATCACAGCAAAACCAGATACAACGCTTCAGTATAGATCAACGGAGTCAGCTGGAGGGCAGGCTACAGAGAGGTACTGGGGCTGGGGGGGGGGGGGGGCACCAGCTGGCTTATGCACTTGTTCCTGCCTGTGTGGAGCCCCCAACATTTGGCCCCTTTGCCTTGAAACGAGCACCCCCACCCCCCCAAATCCAGAGCCAAAGCTGCAGCGTGTCTCCGCTGGGCACACCTGCTCTCGCTGATTTAGAAAGCAGGCAGTGTTCGGTAAATTTAGA
>JAABNY020000113.1:549083-559547 GCA_015164015.2 Brevimyrus niger | reverse complement strand
ACAACACCACAATCGCAAAAATAACGAAGGGCAAAGAATAGCCCCCCCCACCCACCAAGTCACCCCCACAAAAAACCAAAACATATCCCCCTCCCCCCCCCCCCCCCCCCCCCCCCCCACTGGCAGACAGCACAGCATGGGAAGCTGGGGGGGGGGGGGAGACGAGCTCAACATATTTCTGTGCTTATCTAAGCCAGCGCTGTCCAGGTCTGGTTCTAGAGGTCCAGAGTTCAGCAGCTTCAGTCAGACCCTCCATTCTGCACTCTCACATAATTACTGGCCCTGTGAGTCACCTTGCCAATTATTTCAAGTGTCATCCAGGCTACAGTCAAAATATAAGCCAGAAGATACGAGCTTCTCCGTGGGTCAGGCTTGGATAATTTTGTGGCAGGCTTTTGCAGGCAGCCCCAACCCCCACCCCACAAAACCACCACACTTGAGCTTTCCTCATGGGGGCCAGGTTTATCAGTGCATCTCACAGAGTTGCTTTGCTTCTCCCTTAGGCAAGAACCTTCCTTAAATGCTGTTTTCGATCGTTTTTATTTACAGACAGGTGCTTGGACTCCTGAATTATTTAAATTCCCCTAGATAACCCCCCCCCCAAAAAAAAAAAAAAACCTGCAGAGGCAGAGTGATCACATATACTCTGAGTCAAGGGATGAAGGGAGATTCTTGAGTCGCTCATCAAAGGCAGCACATGACCAACAAGTACAACTGCTAGAACACTTCAACGGCGCGTATAAAGGGGCTTGCAGATCTTCGTGATCCACGTGCACGATGCCAAATCACATGCTGCGTAGCAAAGCATCACAATCGTGCCAGAGGCAAAAGATTCTTCGACCCCCTGCTCTAAACCATAAAAGAAATGTTTCAAAATGCATTTGAGAAGTTTAAAACAAAACACTTTACTTGACAGGGCACACATACTTGGCAATAACTTATTACTCAAGTATCAATTATAAACAAATCATGAACAAATATAGTTGCTACTTGGGATTAAAAATGCATCACGATTCATTAATGATGAACAAACGTGAGTAGTATTTTGCTAGTTGTTCCTACAGTAGTTCCTTCAGTAGTTTGCAGAGGTTTACAGAATTAAATGCAGTAACAAATATAGTAGCTGCTGTGGATGACAGATGCATTGTGATTCATTAACGACGTACAAACATGAGATCAGTATTTTGCTTGTGTTATTTTTTACTTGTTCCTACAGTAGTTCACAAAGATTTACAGAATTAACAGATAGTAATAAATACAGTAGCTGCCCGAGATAAAACATGGGTCACAATTAGTATGCAATTAAGATTTAGGTTTGTGGTCAATTAAAACATAATCATGTAAGACTTATTTGTGCCCCATCAAGTGTTACCAAAAAAATAAATACTGAGTATACTTTGGCACACAGAACAATGCATCTCACTGGTCCACACAGCATCGAAGACTGAGAAGATCAACGTGAAAGTCAACATTAAACCAAACTCTTACACTCAGATAGATAAAACATCTAAGCAGGTGGTAGGGGGGGGGGGGGGGCACAAGCTCACGCCAACTGCTCATTTATCACAGTCTAGTATAAAAAGCTGACTCTCATGCTTTGATGCTGAAGGGGAGGAACCGGGACCAGATCAAGCCTTTAATTCGCACCAAGACAACAGAAAGTTTACTTGCTTGCAGATGGACAAACATATGCCCGGAGGTGGGGCCAAACATCACCTGCCATGTCCCTGTAGGTCACGGCTAGAAGCTGGCATCCAGATGTGGGAGAAGATTCGACAAAGGTGAGAGCACACCCCACACTCCTATGCAAGAAAACACAGGAAGCCCTTCACACCTCCAAGACACTCCGAAAAGGCAATCCAAAGCCCTTTCCAACTTCCAACTCATTACTTCCACACAAGGAAAGGCAAATGGTGGCGGAGAAGACAGATCTGTCTCACAGAAGTATGCAAGGGAGGGCCAGGGCACAACAGAGTCTTGAGTTGGCCCAGACCCAGAGCTAAAAATATGACCTGAATAGTAAAGTGTGCAAACCATGGGGTTGGGGGGGGGGGGGGTCTGCAGTGTAGAACAAAACCAGTACTGCAATGACACTGCTTCTACAGTTCAGAAGAACATTGACACGTTTCCCACCTACAGGCTCAAGCAGGCCTGTGTCCTAACAAGAGGGCACTCTGCTGAAATGCTGCGTGTATTTGGGGGCACCGATCTCACAATGAGCTTTCAGAGAACAAAGACCACCCAAATAAATAACTACGCTTGTTATACTCACAAAGGCCTGACCATAATCAAGCATATTTTAACTACATGTTGTTGTGTTTATTCTCTGTTCTTCTCTGAGGCAGGGGGGCAGGTAACATCTGACATTTTACGGATCTGGATGTCCTTCAAAATGCCACTTTCATAAAAAAAGTCAGGGGTTCAAAATAAATAAAAAAAATAAAAAAAAACTCGTCACTCATGCAGAAAGTGGGGGAATCTTCACCAAATGTTTAAAAGGAACAGGTAACTCAAAAGAAAAATATTAAAATAAATGACAGTACACAAAACTCCCTTATAATTCCATTGTTTTTTTCTTGCAATGACAGACATCAAAATCACCTTATGTACTGTATTGTTTTCATAAAATACAGCATAATTGCTCATATATTCCAACCCCTGCAAAAATAAACTTTTTCTAAGGAAGTGATACTTGTTTGAGCATGCAGCCACTGCCAGCAGCCATGGCCACGAGCTCGGCGTGTGCAAATGCAGAGGTGACATTCCCGGGCAGCTGAGAAAATGCCACAGCCGCATGTGAACATGTCCCAAAGAGCGAGACTACTCCATGGGGGGGGGGGGTCCACCACGAAAGGGACATGTACCAACAGGGCTCACTGGCAAGCACAGGCCCTGGGAGCAAGTCAGCCCTACAGGCAAAATAGGCAGCCAGACAGGCAGACTATTCCCTCAACCAGGCACCATCCAGAGTAAAAATGTTCAAAAGGCAGTTTAACCTGAAGAATTCACTTTCACATTTGGCTGAAAATGGGTAGGGGTTCATGATGAAATATATAAACTACGGAGGGGGGACGGGAAGCGGTAACTTTTGGAGCATCATTAAAAATGTGATGAACAATCAAGAAGAATAACCTACAAATAATTTCATGCAAACCGCAAACTTATTATTGAAATCTTTTATTATATATGCCTATCCCCTTTAACAAAAGGTTACATCTGTTTTTCCAAAAGCAGACAAATTCACATGACTTTATACCCCCCCTCTTGCGCAGATGCGTTCCGGGCACCATGAATAAATACCAATACCATGAAGAGCAATTTATATAACCGACGACCATAAAACCCCCAACCACACACACAAACCGGCTGGTTATTTGAGGCCGTAATCAAAGCAGTAGTTACCGCCAGATTCTGGAGCCTTCACCTAATGAGGCGGTGGGGGAGGGAAAGGGAAAAAACCGCAATTAGGAGCAGCTAACCCGCAGTACGAAAAGGCAAGTCCAGAGTCGCAGCAACGAGACAGCGCCGGGGCAAGGGAGACGAGTGCTGAGAAGCGAGGGTAGGGGGCAAATTACAGGTGCTTTACAGGAGCCACCCGGTCAGGCAGCTCGGACCACATAGCCGTCGCTTAACGAGACGTTGTACAGGTGTTTGTGTTTACAGTGCAAACGACGGCGAGCCCCGCTTCTGGCTGCCGCCGCCTCTCATAACATGCGACGCCGGGCATTAGTAACAGCAACGCAAACACTGACTGCGGCGATTAATTAAACCAGTGTAAACGGCGCTATCGCAGCTGCCATGGGAGCTTATCAGCAGCAAATAAACTGTTCACCGCACGGAAAGTGGCCGCAGATTTCACATCACCGCAACCAAGCCCTTCCTACTCGTTGTGTAATATTATTCATCCACCTTTAAAGTTCTTTAAATAAGTGCACGACATACTTTATTTTAAATTTAGTCTTCAGTTTTTACCGATGTTGATAGGCGAAGAGTTCAGCAATAAACTTTGATTTAAAAAATCTTGGGATACGACGTATAAGAATACAGGGACTTGACTAACGTACGCACAGTCTAATAAACATACTGTCTATACTGTCTATACAGTCTATACTGCATGCGTATGCAAATCTTCTGTCCAAAATCATTTACCACAAAGCAGCAGTAAAGCCTACCGTCTAAACAATGCCGTTTCGCTTCCACAGTCCATTCAGCTGCAGAGGTTTAAATCAAACAACCACAGGGGATCTTAGGCAATACCGGATCCAGCGTCTTTAATACCGAAATGATGGATAGCACTTTTCATCTCGGTATGCTAATACAGTATCTTGACTGAAGTAATTTTATCATCTGCTTATGTTCCGCTTTAAAACGGTAGCCACGTTCATACCCACAGCTGCATAAAGTCATTTATCAAGCCTAGAATAGTGCATATCATCACACAACTCAATGGGTTCTTAATATCCTGGAGAGATAAGTGCAATTAGTGACTTACTTTAATATTGGCCAAAAGATTCACTGTTGATGTGCAGGGGTTATTTACAAAACCACATGCATTTAATTAATACTATATCTGTACTTGCTACAAAACCAATAACTCAACCAGGCCATTAAGTATCAGTATACGTTAATTTAATTTAAATCGTTGGACAGATGCTGTCCCACATGGTTAAACCTCTAGTTGTCAGTTTAATCCCTTTTGTAACTCGACTTTGTTTTTAACGAGCGCTTTATCGGTACGACATCGAGTTCCACATGGTATTAGATGTAGAAAATCTCCCCCGTGTTTGGCCATTTATTCATTCCATGTAATATACAGTGATTTTAATACGCATAACCTACAAGTCGTAGGTAAAGTTTCATAACACTGATATCTAAATGGGGGTGAAGCGCTGCCTGTCTTCCAATACAAGACGATCAGTCTTCGATTAGGTCAATAAACCAGTCAGTTTTACTTTGCCCTACTAAGCCATTCTCTAGGAACAGGGAAGACTCCGCCGATGGCAGAACTAGGAGAGACATGCATAGATAAAATTGTTTTTACTTGACCCAAATCCAAATGATCACAAAGATGTGGGTCCGATCTACCAGAGGGACCGCATGCATCGCCCTCGCAAACGCTTTGCTTTAAGTTTATTAAAATGTATGAGACTCCAAGCACTGGTACTTAACGCAATCGAATTCTGTACACATAGATCCGCCACTTTGTGCTCATATATGTGCAACCTCATTTTTCCAGCTGCATCAGTTCGGGACGCAAAAGCTTATCACAAAAACTAGACACCGGGACTAACTTTTTCTGGTGTACTCTGCTGTAATAAGGCTTTATCCTGTACCGCATATAGACTAATATATGTCATCCATCGCAGAGGTCAAATTTAAAATGCACAATTAAGCAAAGGTAAATTAAATATTCTCTTCCCTCGCACCGTACAGAAATCCTCAATAGATGATATCCGCTGCAAGGTATGCGTTGAAAACGTACGCAAACATTTAAAGACCTATCTAAATGTGTATTTACTTAGGCTAACTAAAAAGCAGAGACTACCTGGAAATGAACACAACTTTATGATATGTAAATAACCAATAAGCCCGTAGTGAATAACCGCAGGATTTCATCAAACCCGAAAGCACTTACAGCTACATTTATATAAAACTTAGTCAACCGGGCGGTATGCCAATCATAACACTTGGTAGGCAAATTAACCAAGACGACAGCAGACAAAAAGAAATAAGGCAGGCAGCGGATGCACGATCTGCGCACGGACACGATCGTCACGGAATCACTAATGCTAGAGAGATTTAGTAAGTAACTCGATCGATACTGCTTAAGTCGGACAAGTGATTAACAGCAAGTTCAAAAAATTACGGCCACTGCTGGCTATAATAAGGATATAATAATAGAGTAATAAGGTCATTGATTTGGGGGGAATCAAAACGATCAAGAGGTCCCGTGAGAAACCAGTCACTCCCCCGGTACATAAAAATAAATAGTTTGTAGCCTAACCTGCGGCGATGGAATAAAACAACTGATTTCAGGCATATTCGAAACCGCATTCTGTTCGTTCTGTGATAGTTTATAACATTGCGATAGAAATGCAACCAGGAGTTAACGCTGAAGCCGGCAGTACAACCGAGGAAGATGCCGAATTGGGCAGCGGGTGTTCAGTCTTTGGACACGCCAGACTCCGCATGCCATCATGCTCTTACAAATCATAAAACACTGACACCTCTACAGTTTTCAATTAATCCACACGTAACTGCATTTAGGTGCAAATATATTAAATGCCGCTTATAACTGTGTTAAAAAGCACACCTCGTTGTTTTTAACTATACCCAAAATAAATGGGTTTGGGGGCAGCAGCATGCTTGGAATTGTTTTAAAGCAAATAAACCTCATGTTGGGTAACTATTGCTGCCGCGTTTTATTTTCGGATTACGGAAAACAGATTAGCTCTAAGGGAACAAGTAATCAAATAAGCGATTGCCGGTCGGGATCGGCGGCGGTTCTCCGGGTTTCCGCAGTGAAATGATCGCATTCCTTGGGAGTCGTGGAGGCAGAGACCCTGCGCGCAGTAACGCGGCGACAC
Organism: Brevimyrus niger; assembly: GCA_015164015.2. Taxonomy (NCBI): domain Eukaryota; kingdom Metazoa; phylum Chordata; class Actinopteri; order Osteoglossiformes; family Mormyridae; genus Brevimyrus; species Brevimyrus niger. The sequence continues at coordinate 552,960 of JAABNY020000113.1, read as the reverse complement.
GCGGCTGCCGAAACGCCAACTCCCGCAAACAGTTTTAGGGAAAAGCGGAGATCGCGGACACCGGATCATACTGCGGCACGATGAGCGCGGAATGCAAAGTTTACTGCTCCGGGTTAAGGGCTGCTTTGATTGTGAAACATTCGCCCCCGAAACAATTCCTCACACATACAACCACATTCAAAATATACACGTATGTACTGCCCTTTCTCAAAACATTCCGAAGCCCCTAACAGCAAAAAAAAAAAAAAAAAAAAAAAAACCTTCAAGATTGGGGAATATCATCAATTCCGAAAAATATTTTTTTCAATCCAAACCAACTTAACATTCTAAACCAAAACAGCGTTAAGGAACGGCATAAGAATCCATGTAATACTTACAGAATCGCGTACTTATGTCAGATATCCTTGCATCCATAGATAAATTCCCAAACTTGCAAACATTCCCAGTGCCGTAGCCGGCGCACCCTCTCGGAGCTCCGCTACCGTCTGCGACCAGCCTGCAACGCGAACAGAGCGCTGTGTGCTGCCGGCTTCCAATGCAAAAGCAGCCTCGCTCTGAGCGGCCAACGTTGCGCCGCCACACTGCCCTCTTTCGCCTGTAGGCGGCGTTGCCCAAAATACTCCGAGAGGTCCTGCGTAAAAAGGCGACGGATCGGCTTAAAAGGGCAATGGCATTATGCTATTGAACATTATTGCAGTGCGACCCCACAGCTCTAGGTAGAGTGTAATTATTTTATTGCCATATGGATAATTTGAATGTTGAATATATAACTCAATGTATAGGCATATGAATAAACTGTATATGCCTGTAGTTGTAATGCGCCAACTTATGAGGTACTTTTCTGGTTTAAAAAATAATTCTTCGTAAAACTAAATTACTACATTATTACAAAAACGTTTATGTATACATTTATATATACATTTCATACATACTATTTATACTCACAGGAGATTCAACATCGCCCGGTTTGATTAAGGTGGCTTTACAGTCTGCTCTGAAGTACTGACTGACTGCTGGCTTGACGCACTCAAATGCTCCGCGGAGTCTTTGCTCATCACTTAAAAGGGCAATTTTAAGTTTGCGGTTATATGGAGCTCCGTATTTACCTGACAACCCACTTAGAGTAATCGTTTCAAAATCCGTCTATCCATTCATCCATCTTATACTGATCAGGTATGTGGTGATCATTTAAAATTCGATTAAATAAGTGCAGACTGAAAGTATATGTTCAAAGACAGAGGCTGGATACATTAAAGCCAATGAATGAAGAACGCCGAAAAAGTCGATGAATACCTTTTGTATGTTTATCATGCGTGAAGATGTTAACAGGTAATACCGGCGTTTAATTAGAACCAATGAGAAAAATGTCATGTTCTTTACAAAGAAATGTCTAAAATTGCCATTATGTTAATATCCATTGTATGTGCAGAAATGAAAAGACTGAACTTGGGGCACCGAGATAAATGAAATATGGACATAAAACACCGGCCAAGCGGGACGGAATTGCTACGGGGGCTTTGCTATCACACTGCGTTCACGTTCAAGTGCCCCCATATAGTGGCGGTGGGAGTGCAGCTAAGCTGTTGTTCCCTTCCGTCACAGTTTATACTTACTGGCAATGCCGTGTTTTGTAAAGAAGCTCTTGATAGGCGAATCCGATAAGTTGCTAAGTGACGAACAGTAAGGTGACCCATTTGCGCGGATGGCTCTCTTCGGGCACAATAGTATGTAGGTGTTAGGTGACAATGAATGAGGGGAATAGCGCCCTACATCGAGCTTCTCTGATAAGCTTAACTTTCAACATTAATATATAGGCCTACTATTTTATATATGGTGCCTAGCCGTAATTTAGTGATTTTCACAAGCATATTAAAATGATTTTTCACAGGAAGGTATCAAGAACGTTAATATCCGAGAAAGAGGATTTTCCAAGTGTCGTTTTCAATATGCCCGTAAATCATGTACTTGTCCTTCAGAATAATGCTAACTTCAATCATGAGTGTGAAAAATAAAACTGACACGTTAAGGGCTTAGGAAAACATTACGCATTAAGAATTGTCCCAAATTCCCATCTGTCACACGTGCCCCTCCCCGCGGCTGCCTCTCTATCTCGTCTCCCTCGCTGAAATCAGACTCCAAAGTAATGCTCCACCTTGTGCTTGAGCTGCTTACAGCAATTATCCTAGTGATGCATCTACAAACATCTGAACGAAGCCGTGCCGCTCTGTGAAACTGGCACCTCAGTGCGTCAGTATCCCTGTAACCCTGTCAGAAGGCTCCTCCAACGTTACCTGCCCCGGTAACACCTATGCCTCGCTATAACCCTCATAAGACAAACTGGGTTTGCCAGCTGCCAGTTGACATAAACGAGGATAAAATATAATGAAATAAGGCTAATTAAAATCAAATAAATAGCTTCGATAGGGATAGTTCTTCTATTGCCATAAAAGATACATAAATAGTAAACTATTATATATGATAAATAATTAAAGTACTGTATACTTACAATATCTTGTCATATTATATTATATTCATTTGTAGTTGCTTCTTTAATAGCTTTGGCTGCTCCAAGTCTTCCACTCCACTCCATAATTCCAAAAAAGGTCGTTTTTATGAGAAAAGCAATACTGTTTGTTCTACTTGGGTTAGGTTGTCTTTTAGTGTACAGTTGTCAGAGTGAGCCCTGCGATGGACCAGCATCCCATCCTGGTGTTCCCCAGCCTTGTGTCCTGTGCTGTCTGGGCTGGGCTCCAGGCTGACTATAAGTGGTTATGTAAAATGGATAGATGTATTACAATGATAAGCTTAGGCCAGCAAACGGCTACAATCGTATCATACCACTCTCATGATGGTAAGTGTTACAAGGCATAGAAGAACATTTTGCAGCTGTAAAGGCTTTAGTGAACCATACTGGCACTCAGTCAGCCCACCTGGACTCATGTGCCCCCTGCTGGCACATCAGTGCCACTGGCAACCTCACTGAGGCCAATGCAGGTGTATCACTCAGTTCACTTACGGATATCAGTAATCAGTTGTTGTGACAAGCTTTACACGCCCTTTCATGCCTGGCAAAATGATTAGTTGGCCTGTGTGTTTGTTTGGAAGATGTTTCTGTACGGAGATTGTTTAATGCCAGGTATGCCAATGCATTTGCCAGGAAGACATCCAGAGCCTCTGAAAGTATCTGAGTAAGTCTTATTGTCAAATCAGAGGAAGCAGACCCACTAGTTTGACTTAAGTTTTGAACCTGTGGGACGCTATCAATCAACAAGTCAATAAATCCTGATTAAGTAAATGTGCAGTTGGCACAAAAAGCTGTTTACTCTTTGTCTCATGAGATCTTTGAAGGTCCATTTCTGGAATATCGCACATATTTATTTATTCTAAATGAAATGAGGTAGTGATGAAAAAATAAGTCGAACGGATATGTTTTTATTCTTGAAAATTAAAATGCATTCCTCTGGATACTTTTGCAGAATTGACAGATTATTTCATAGACATCACCACAGTCAGCCCCATTCGGCAGAAATGGAGCTTATCTGAATAAAAATAAACTCACATAGATCCGACTTTTGCTGTGACGGGCATGTTCTGTAGCCGTCCCAGGCATGACGCAGCGCTGCTTTGTTCCTGACAAACGAGCCTGTAGCATAAGGAAGCGGCACGTCACGATGCCAAGACAGATCAGAGAGGCCGACATAGCAGTATAGCTGCCCTAAAGGGGAACCCCAGCAAAAAGATTAATTAATTAAGATTAATTAAACAAAACATTATACAGTATTCACTGGCAAATGTTTTCAGGCTTCAGTTCAAATGGTACATTTGTTTGGCTTAAGCTCACCCACATGGTTAGCAAAGAAAGAGGGGGAGATTTTAT
>JAABNY020000113.1:520143-542648 GCA_015164015.2 Brevimyrus niger | reverse complement strand
GTCCCCCCCACCCCTGGCTGTGCCCCCCCGCCCCCTGCCCCTACTCACCCCTCAGCTCGCCCCGACCCCGTCTCCCACAGCGTCCTCACTAACGCCCCATCCGCCGCTCTCGACACATCAGCTCCCCAATGAGCCGGCAAACAGGCTTTGCGTGTGATTCATCCCCGACCCCCCACCCCCCCACAACACACACACACACACATACACCTACATGCTCTCAATCTTCCCTTCACGCTCTTACACTTCAGTCTTCAGCTCTCTTTAAACCTTCTCCCTTTTTGATGAGCCGCCTTTTCCGGGTCTCCGCTCCTCAGTCCTTTTTGTCCCTCCCTGCTGCGTCTTTGTCTCTGCGATCTCCGTGAGGGGGGGGGTGTTTGGAGGTCAAGGCCATGGTGACAAAGCACAGGGAGCCTCTGGAGATCTGAATGTCGTCTTTTAACTCAAACACCCACGGCTTATAAAAAAACAGGAACCTGGCAATGCAGTGGTGGGGGCTCTCTCTCTGGGGGGGGGGCATCTCTCATTTTGAGCTGCCTTTTGAGGAAGGAAAAGGTAATCGCTGGTAAGATGTAAGACCATGTTTAAATGACCGCAAGCCTCCTTTGGCTTTTAGAGATGAACAGAGAGATAGTGACAGGAGATATACTAAGACACTCAACCACGCCCAAAATTCCATGTGTCACCTGATACGAGATCAGATCACTTAGTCTGAAACGTCACGCTCCAAATGATATCCCTGGCATCTAACACGGGCACATACACAAACAGTGTGGAATTTCTCTCCTTTTTTTTTTATAAACGGAAAATGCTAAAGTACTGACAGATTTTTTGTTGCCAGTGAGCAACACAGCTGTAGAGGTGAGAAAATCTTTTTGGTTTTTGGTCAGGCTTCAGGTTGGACAGAAGGATGTGTCACAGAAGGTCTTACTCGTGCCCTCCGAGGCCCACACTGCCCGGGAGCTTTTGTTATGGCCCGGGTTTTGTCATCTAGGACAATCCAGGGCAGCCATGGGATCATGACCTCTGGTTTTCCGTCTCCCAGTGTCATCCTTCCTCTCAGCTGCTCCTTGGAAGTTACCAGGCAGAATATCCTTAGCTATCATTCCAAGCAGTCAGCATTCCTGTAAAAGTCCCTCACTGACTCATACTGCTGCTCAATGCTATGCTTTCATGTTAATTTTTCTATTTGCTTTAATAGAGCTGAAGAGCCGAATATTTTCTCCCTGCTTAATGAGCTTTGTTTTCATTCAGGCTTCACACATTCAGATGGAAGATGAAACGAACTCCAGAACAACGGGAAAGGGGTAAAGGGCTAAATTCCACTCTAAAAGCTGCAGGTCTGGGACAATGAATCGTATGTACCTCTGAATGAGGGACTTAGGGCTGGTTTTTCACTTCATGCGGACGTGGTGATTGTGGCGGAATTTTCGTCATGGGCCCAGCAGCCTTGGACGTGGAGCAGGGGAGCCCCCTAGGAGGCTGGACAAAACTAAAAACTTACTATACACCAGCGTTTAGTGATGCAAGTGAACCTCGATCATTCAGGTGCGGCCAGGGAAAAAGCAACAGGAAGTTAGAAAGAGGTCAAACCGAAGATTGTATATACATACCTTTTCTACCCTCGGTGATCTGAATGATAACAGAAACGGCTAGCGGGTTTGAAGAATGGATGACTGAGAAGGTCCGGAAATACCGGCGTTTATTTGATTTCGCACTACATGATTCTAAAGACTCCCAGATGGCTATAAACAAAAATAAAATACAACATCCCGTGTACGTTTTTGTGTTCTATTATCATTTTGATACTTTAATTTACTTTTTATATTATTGTGCATTTTCGTTCTAAATGTAGTCTAGCTTTCAGTGTGCTTTCATTAGTTTTTATTTTAAACATGTATATCTATTTAATTGTTATATTTACTTTAGGTTTTAGTGATTTTATTTCTAGGGATAGAGGGAAAATTGTGGAAGTTTTCTGGCTTCTAAAAAGTGTCACGATGTACTGATAGGCTACTTCTGTGGTCAAAGTGCATTACACCAGAGGGAAAAGGGTATTCAAATCATAACTTTAGCTAAGTAGTTTAAAAATGGTAACGGGAAGTATTTGACATTGTGCTTTATTTTATTTCAGTTTGTTTCAAAAGCAATATTAATAGTTCTCGTTGTTTTTTTTATTTTAATTTACATTTTATTTTAGTTTATGGAAATGTGTAAGTACATAGTACACGATTCGTTTAGCTGAAATTAATTCCTATATCATCCATTCCACAGGTCATAAATGTGTCTTTTAACAGCGGCTTTGCTCTAGGGCGCCACCCCAGGCGTAGTGTCAAAGTACACGGCTGCCTGCCCCATCGGCGCCTATTTCATGGGAGGTAAAACCCAGCGCTTAACCAAAATTCCCTCTGTTAAAAACCCTGCTGTTTAAGTGGGTAGGAATTTGCCTGGGCATGAATAGCCCCTCACTGGCCTTCTGTGTTTCACTCCACATTTTCAGCCATCTTATCAGTGTCACCCTTCAATCTTCTAGCGTTTAATATGATGTGTTTTTGGGAGTTGGTGGCACACAGACTCCATTCTCAGGAGAGTTGACGCCGCGCCTGATCCCAATGGCGTGCATTTCTCGCCTGGCGGGGGAGACACCTGCACCTTCTCCCCCATCCGGCACGCTCACGGCGGGACTGCTACTTGCACTAGCTTTGAGGAGGGTAGACCTTCTCACCGTCTCCACCCTGACTCCTCTCCAGAAAGGAAAAGCACATGCCGGCGGCCCCTGAGATTAGAAGTCAACCGTCTGACAAACTCTTCATTGAGCTTGACGTAAGTCAAGAAGTCGGCTGTTTTTGGAGCGTTTTATATCAGCCACTCTGCCACGCCCGGCCCCAACAAGGTCCCGTCCCACTTATTCTGGCTCAGGAGTCAGATTGAAAACAGCAACCCCTCAACTCCCCTTAGAAACCACCAGACAGATAAAGTTAAGTCAAGACCGCTTGGATTTCGCAAGGAAGATACTGAATTTTCTCATTCCTCCCCAGCATCAAAACAGAGCCTTTCAAAGAAAATGAAAGCAGCCCCCCCCCAACAAAAAAGGCAACGGTAGGATTAATTCAGCGAAGGCGTTGGGTGTATACACCGGCCTGGTGCGGACTGCTGGTGCATCAAACACTCACTCTCTCAGACACAGAAATCTTCAGGTTGGCTGCTCCACTTCTCGAATTCAGAAAGGGAATGCAGTGTCGAGCCATCCAAGTATGAAATTCAATTCCAATGCAGAGGCTGTGTTATTATTAAAGGCCACTATCGCACAAAGCAGACCAGACTGGCTTTCTGGATTGGACCTCTGAATGTAAACAGGGTGTGTGCATTGGGTTGTGCAGTGGGTGTAGGGGAAGGTGGGGGTCATCACTACCATAGCTGTCCAAGTTGATTGGTCAGACTACAGCACCTGGACTTATTCACACTGTGGCTGGGGGGTGGGAGGGATAGGAGGGGAGCTTCTGTCGGCATTTAAACCCTATGCTCAATGTGGAGGCCTTCAATGGATGCCCAGCAATGGCCAGAGAAGAAGGCAAAAGCTAATGAATCAGTTATGGTCCAGAGTAGCTCCAAAGTAGCTTGGCTGTGTGATTCTCTGAAAACATACTGTCGTTCGTTGCACCTTCTCCTAAATGTTTGTTCTTGGTTTCTTGACTCTTTGTGGAAAAAGCCATTTAGTGGAATATTCCCAGGTCAATGATCCAAAAATCCAAACACTCTAGAAAGTGCTTATTTGATGTGAAACAAACATGTGTTTTGTGTTTTGTGTGTTTTATTTGTGAATGAAGTACTGTGCTGAGATATTGCCAAGGGGGGATTTCTTTTTCTAGCACATAAAGGATTTTATGGCTATTCCACACAAAGCTTGTTTGCGGTCACTTCCAAACGGAGTGTCCTGTGTCCGGAAACCTGATTACCTTCTGATGTAAACACACCCTGCTGCTCCAGATCTCATCAGGACTACAGAAATTCATCTTTCTCAAAGCGGCTAATGCATTCACGCCATATTTGGAGTATTTTGTTTGCATCACGGGTGTTTTAAACAAGCAAACAAAATAAAACGATAAATGTAAACAAAATTCTGGCCAATTTCAGTCTCAAAAATAGCTTTAATTAAGTCATTTCTTTTCACCAGCAGCAGAAGACCTGTCCTGTCCAAAAAAAAACCCGTCTATAAACTCTTCTGACAAGCCTGCCCTTTCCAAATGGAAAGAAGCGTTAAATATCACATGACAGACTCACAAAAAGTTCTGCTTGCGTGTTTACTATTCAGTCTCTGATGTGGGTCTGTGTCAGGGCCAGAAAACAGCAGAATTCTGCACTGTGGGGGGGGGGGGCACTGTTACTGTGGGGAGCTGCGGGGGGTGTGGCAGAGTGATAGCAAGACAGAGAATGGAAAACTGAGGAGAAAGAGACAGAGAAGAGAGGGAGGAAAGGGAAATAGGAGTCAGGGAGATGTGGAAAGACGGAGGAAAGGGAATGAAAAAAGGAATGAAAGGAAAATGCAGAAGGAGAGAGAATATACTGAGAGAAGAGAGGGAAGAAACGGAAAGGGAAAGATATGAAATGAGCAAGAAAGAGGAGAGAAGGAAACAGGCAAGAGATGGGGAGCGAACAGAATGTATAAGAATAAATTCACATTTGTAACTTTTCATTTCAGTGTAATATTGTTGTTAGTTTTGACAGTTGAGTTGTAATGCTTTTGGCAATAACACCTGTACTTGTACTCTGCCAATATAGCTTGTAGAACTGAATTGAAACTGAATTTAGAGAGAGAGAGAGAAACATCCTGTTTGTATAAAGAAGAACAGCCAGTAATACATGCAGTGCAGGATTAGGCAGAAAGCCGCTGCTCATTCCAGTCCAGAGAGGAGCCGGAAAATTCTGGATGCACATGCTGTCAAGGCCTATAGACACACAGTGAAACACAGCCCTAAGAAATCCCAACATCCCATCCCAGGATGAAGCGGGAGAATTCCGGATTCATGGGCTGTGGAAACACACAGACTCCCCTCACAGTTCCTCTATGGACACAATCAAACACAGGTAGCCCAGGCAACAAATAGAGGACAGACTTACCGTTCACAGGTTCTCTGCAGACACAGGCAGATGAGATTATACAGAGAGGACAGGCTCACTGGCCACAGGCCTTCATAGACACAGGCTGGCAAAAAAACAGACAAAGCTACATAGACAGGACAGGCTCAAAGAACACAGGTCCTACATGGAGAGTGGCGGACACAGTCAGTCCTGGCTACATAGAGGGGACAGGCACAGTGACCACACACTTTCTACAGACACAGGCAGACCAGGTTACACAGAGAGGATAGACTCTGTATCTGCAGATAGAGACCCTGCAGACCCGGAAATACAGAGACGACAGGCTCTGCTATCACAGAGACAGGAGCTGTGGAAGCAGAGAAAAGCACAGAGCCAGAGGAACTGGCTGTCCCTCTGGGTGAGGAATGTGCTGTTGCGTAATGCATACGTACCTGTCAGTGGCTTGGGGAGCGGGGGGACACCGGCAGCGGGCTCACAGATAGCCGGAACATAAGCCCATTTTTTACGAGCATTATATAAGAATGCGTCAGTAATATCACATTTATAATGTGCCCATTTTACATTACACTATTATTTTGAAACTTTTACACATTTATTACAATGCTCTGGCAGTACGACTTGCATGTCACCCCAATTAAGCTGGCGGAATTGGGAAAAAATATTGAATTGAAAGATGTGCAGTTTAAGTGGATTGTTCTGTCTAAGTGGTGCTCAGCGTATGATTGTGTGCGATTGTGAGCCCTGTGATGGACTGGCATCCCATCCGCAGTGTCCCCTGCCCCCTGCCCTGCACAAAGATGATCACTGAAGGGTACCACACATATTTTAATTTTTATCAAGGCTGTCTTTTCCTCCTGTTTGTTTTATGTAATGCAGTTAAGGTAATATATGCATTTGGTGACTCTTAGTTTTATTGTTAGACTAAAAATACCTCTTGGACCTCGACCAAGAAGAGGGTTTGTTCCAGAAAGTCACCGCCTGGGCTGGACTTCAGGGAATGTGAGAGGCACACAGTCAGGTGTCTTCAGCCGGCTTCTAGCCCAGCTCCTAGCGTGCTGCGGCTAAGAGGCTGCACTCAGCAGGCTTTTCACCTGCATATCTCAAGCAAGAAGCTAATAGGTAGGGACAGGCAGGATGTCTACCAGCTCCGTTTAAAATAGACATCTTCTTCGCAAAATATTTGCTCTTCCTCTGTGTCTGGATCTTTCGTAATTAGTTTTGTTTCAGCTCTGCCTTGTGCTGTTTCTGAGTTAAGTGTTTTCTCTCCCAGTGCTCACGAGGATTTTTTTTTCTGCATTTCCTCCTGCAGTTCTAAACCCTGTGGTATAGGTGAACTGATTTCTCAAAATAGCCCAGTGTGTGATTGTGTGTATGCCCTGTGATGGACTGCCAGTAAGGTGTCCCCCCCGCCTCATGCCCTGCGATGGACTGACATGCAGAGTAAGGTGGCCTCCCCGCCTCATGTCCTGTGATGGACTGATATACAGCGTAAGGTGTCCCCCCCGCCTCTTGCCCTGTGATGAAATGTTCTAAATGCATCCCTCTTGAAGGCTAGAATTTCTCATTTCAGATGATAGAGGCACGAATCCCTTTCATTGTTTGCATTCTGTTTGCGTCTCCATGCCGGAATCTTTTCATAACTAGCTAATACCTTATTGGAATCGCCGAACGTCCCTTAACTCATAATAACACAACCGCATACATACACACTGATCTGAGTGTGTAACCACACAGAGCCAGTGCGGTCTGCACTCCAGTGCTCTGCCAGAGGACCTCGGTCCGCTTGAGCTTGATGGAAGCGGAAAAGCCCTTCAGGGCTCTCCCATAGACCGCTGTTTGGGTGCAGATGTGGTGACTGAGGCATGTGTCATGTGGAGAACCTCGGCGTTGACTCCGACCACCCGGGGGCCCTCATGCACACTGCGCACGGAATTCCCAGCCTCCGAGCAAAGCACACACCACTCCAAGCAGGAACAGAGGGCTGTTCCATGGGAATACTGATCACCCGGGGCTGGTATTAAATCATTTAATAGTAATTAGTGCTAACCTTGCCTTTTAAGGGAACAACACCGGCCAAAGCAGGAATACAAGAAGCCTCCGTCAGCAGAAGGGACACAGCATCTCTTCCAGCCAGCTGGCACTTTTTTGTCACGCGATTGAAGTGACCGCGACGCATCGGCCGTCGGCCCCCTCGCCCGTGCTCTTCACACCCCTGGACCTGCCAAGAGGGGCAGCTACTGCAGTTCCCCGGGGAGTCTTGGCATGTCGCGCTCGCTTGAAATGTCCCTCATTCTGGGATTTCGCCTTGCGCTTCGAACGAGACTGTGTTCCGTGTCTTAATGAAAATCCCATAGTCTGGTTAGCATTGCTCTTGGCCAGTGGTGACTTTTCCTAACGTGCCGAAACATTCAGAAGCTGACCCACCTTGGCCCACCGAAAGTCCTGCTATAAGGGGGTCCAGTCCTCAAAGCCCATGCTCAGAATTCCCCGTCTGGTCTGTAATGGTATTTTTAAGCATACATTTGCCTATATATAGAAAATCAATCCAATACACCGTCGTCCATCTGCTAAACTATTACTGGATCTTATCGCAGCTCAGAATCCATCCCAATCCATAGGCAACGTGGGTCACATGGCACAGCCCCCCCTTGGATGGGATGCCAGTCAATCAAAGGGCACACAAACGCACATGCCAAGTGGTGATTTAGAAACACCAAATGTGTGTCTTTGGACTGCATGTAGAAATTGGCACAACATGGGGAAAACTTGCAAACTTCACACACACGGAGCGGCAGGGTTTAAACTCCCCAACTTTGGTGATGTGAGGTAACAATGACACCCCCTGGGCCACTGTGACACAACCTGGGCCGCTGTGACACCCCCTGGGCCACTGCGCCTCCTTATATAGATGATGACTATGGTGAATGAGGAAGACCCACTTTATGTATCATAATTCTAGTGCCCCCAGGCTAAAAATTGCTTTTACATTACAGATTTCTTCTGCCTCTATCTCTCCGATATCAATATTTTCGCGGCTTAACTTGATGCATCGCTGTTGAAATATACAGCTTTATGCACTTGACCCATCTCGCTGGCACCGTCCCCCCTCACCGCATAACCTCATCATCGCTGTGACAAAACCGTGCCGGCTGTGAATGCGAAAAGCGGCAGGCCAGCGGCCGCAGCCACGCCGTGTTTAACGAGAGGTTCTGCGGCGCGTCGACGGCCAGTCCAGACAGAGAGCCGGTGGATTGCTTTTAAAGTAGCTCGGGGCTTCATCCCTCCCATTTCCCCCTGCCTGCCCGCTCCGACACAAGCACCTCAGTGAAAAGGTTGCTTATTGAACTCACCTCTGCTGTCTGTCAGGGATGCGGGGTCGAGGATGAAAAGGGAAGAAGATGAAAAGACCGGCAGGAAGCTGGGGAACCGGACTCTGAGTCTAAATACCCTGCCCCAGTATACGGGAAATGACGCCTGCTAAACATGCCCAAGTCGTTTTTTTATTTTTATCCACACTTTTCCCGCAGTTGAAAGTTTGTTCGGCTAAAGTTCTGGGCAAACACTCCTCAACTTCAAGTTTCTTCAGTAAAAACACAAGGATAAGCCTGCAGACATATTATGTGATTGTACCTGGTTGTGTTTCTCCTTCTCTTTGAATCCTGTTTTTCTCTTTGCCTTTTCTCATGAATTTAAGGTCAACGGTTTTCATGACAACACACACAATCCATCAGCAGCCAGAAGAACTGGTAGGAGGTTCCCTGATGCCTTTTAGATACGACGTCTGTCATACTTAATTTGACGCTCTCCTCCGTTTCAACTGAGATTCGGACAGACACCGGGGATTCTAGGAAGAGGAATGCGTCAATGCGAACACGTCGATTCGCCACGCTCCCAAAATAACCTGGGCCCGAAGGCGCCCTCCCGCAAGGTCAATGGTCACAGCCTCTGACAGATGCGAAACCTCTAGAGCAGAGAGGATTTTCAAGTGAATCAATTGGTTAACAGATTAGCGCTCGGGCCGGCTTGCACCGACACGCTTCTTACACAGAAGCTGATATCTTCACGAGGAAGGTCAGGGTGCACTGTGTCAAACTGTGCTTCGACCGGTTTATTCTGCGCAGTAATCTCCTCATCCTCCATAACACCTCTGAAGTTACTGTTTTTGGAGAATCAATTTCAGACGAAACGAGGCCGAAGTGAGGCACCGTTCCCAGAGGCGGTTTCGGAAGCCCTGCTCTCTGAAGGGGACAGTTTTGTGGTGATTAAGGGGATGCAGGGACCCAGGGGACCTTGAGCAGGATTCGCTTCCACCTGCATTCTGCCAAAGAGCCTACATTTGTGGGAATGAATTAATCCCATAATTACTTCCTTGAGACGGTCATTACATCCGGTGTCCTGGTTGAGAGAATGGGATCTGTGAGACAAGCTCAGCCCTGGGGCTGTGTGTGTGTGTGTGTGTGTGTGAGGCGGGGAAGGGGGGGTATAATAACATCCTTGCATGAGATAAGTGACCTAGACAGCACAATCCAGGGCGTGCCAAGGAGAAGGATTTTATAGCTCCCAGATCCATATTGCAAAAGGCTCAATTCTGATGTACATATAGAGTCAGAGTACAGGATTTTGGTAATGATGTCCCTGGACATTTGGAGGCCGCTATAGTCTGTTAAAGACTTACAGTCACTTGGCTACAGCATGGTAGGCAAGACAGGACGATGATTGATTCAGGTGTTCCATCAGCTGTGGAATAAGGCAAAATTGGGCGATAAAATGATCACGGCTCGTCACGGCGAGATGAATGGCCCAGGCCTGATGTCAAGCAGCCACGGGAATGTTTTTTAATGGGCTTTAGCAGTGTCACCGGCGAGCAGCACGTCTCATTGTGCCGCGAGCTCGCCGCGAGGGCAGAACCGTGGTAACGAGCGACAGTCCTGCGTTGCATCACAGCGGCCGGACGTGTGACACATTTTTGTCAGCAAACCCCACCCTCGACGAATGGGAGGCAGCGTCCCGAAGGGGGTGACGGACGCAGTTTGGCCCCAGGATGACTACCCAGAAGTCCTGGGGCGATTTCATAGGGATGGCAAAGGTAGAACAGGAGCATATGGATGGAAACGGCTTAGTTACGGGGGATAACATCGGGTACGGATCTAACGAGTTTAAGTGGAGCAGAGCACAGGGGAGGGGCTGCGCGTGACGGCCGTGAAGCAGGATGCGGCCATGGTACAGTCGACGTTAGCTTAAGTTCTGGGGAGGCCGTTGCCGTGTGCCGGTGCAGTGCAGGAAGGGGAGTTCCCCGGTAGGACCGTAATTAATTTGCCGAAGCTGAATCGTAACGACCAGAGGGAAGCCTGACTAATGCGGCCTCAGCTGACAAGACTTCGGAAGGCCAAGCAATTAGACTGCACCTTCACCACCCCCACACACGCCAGTCCCAGTCCACCTACCGAAAGCGGTGCCATCTGGAGCTGAGAGCTAACAGGTGACGTCCCCAGATCTCGCGAAGAAGGCGGCCATCCGAGGAGCTTCGCAAGCGCGTGACCGTAGACCATCAAGAGCTCTCGAAAAACAAACCCTTAGGATGGGGGGACGTCACTGAGACCGCAATGTGCCGTGTTTCCCCTAGCGAGTGGCACAAGGAGGCCAGCCCGTCCTCGTGGCCGAGGACCGGAAGCGTGACGATGACGTTTCATCGACGCATTTAGCCGAATCCCGGAGTCACCCACGTGAAGCCCAACGCAGGCCGGTGCCAAGTTCATCGGCCAGGAGACAGATATCAAGCGAAACGGGCCAGAACCGGGGCACAGATGAACAGATGGGTCTTGCCGCACAGCGGCTAAAGCTCCCAAGACCACTGCCAAAGTCCCCGGCTCAGGGTCTCTGTTGATGGGACCCACCAGCCGCACGCTGACTCACGGAGAGTCTGCGCCAGTGCTCCGGAATGTTCCAGGTCACATGAGGGTAAGCTTGAGCCCGTGAGTCATCTGCTGCTTCCGGCGTCATTGGAACAGCGGGTGGCGAGGAGGTGGGACAGCCAGGAGCTTTCGTAATGATGCACCGTGTGGGCCTCATGTAAAGAATTTCAGATCCTGCAAAAGCCCGATGAGAAAGCGTCAAATTCCACTGCGCGGACGCCGCTCATTACCCACCATTTGTCGAGGCGAATGTAAAGCCGGCCGGTCTGAGATCATCCCAGTGACACGGCTGCCAGTGACACGTGACCAGCTGGAAAACAGAGGGGTCAAGGTGTCCCAAGGCAATGTTTTCCAGGAAAGGCATAGCCAGCGCTGAGAGCCAGCTAGTTAAGTTTCACGCTAATTAGCACCTAGCTAACAGGGTCAAAGGGATAACTGGGCAGTTAATAATAATGATAATAATAAATCTTGTTGTGCCAGGTATTCATTTTAAAGCCCGTCTATGTTGTGTAACTGAGTCATTTTAAACGAAGAATAATGCAGAAAAATTGGCTGTTCACAAAAGAATGTTTTAGATAAAGCATCTCATTCTTTGAGTGCCTATTATTTTATGTATTTTTTAGTAAGACTTTCAGATTGGTTATGCAAGATCTCTCACACAAAACACTCTGGCTTCCCTGAGCTGCTGCAGCTTGCCAGCTTGGAGACCTGCAGAGTGTATGTGGACAGAATGTGCACATAAGGCATCTTCTTCCTGCATGTGCTTCACGTGACCTTCTTCTGTCCGGAGAGGCATAAGTATAGAGAATCCTTGAATCTCATCTGTACAGAAACCCGAACCCAAGCTGCAAGCAGGACAGGGGGTGTGATTCCCATGGAGCCCCTGGGATGCTGATGAGATGGACACCTGCATTATTTTGTAAGGAGTTTCCTGTTGCAGGAACCTGCCAGAACCTTCTTTCATCTTGAGCGGGTGCTGGAGCCCCCCCAGGGGGGTGTGGTGACTGGTGACTGCAGAGGTATCTGTCTCCCTGTCTCCTGGATGCAAAGCCATCGGAGAACAAGGCTATGCAGCCAGAATGTGGTCTTGATGCCTTAGACTAGTCTTTCCCAACCCAGTCTTTGGGGAACCCAGATAGTTCACAGTGTATGGGTTATCTGGTAGTCCAGGTTGGAAACATGGACCCTGACTTCACAATATCACCCTCCTTGGGAGGACCCAGCTGTCACACTGTACAACAGAAGCCACCTAGATCATTCACATTTAAGCTACTTAGCAGATGCTTTGATCCAAAGTGACATGTGTTTTTTTTTTTTTGAGATGCAGGGTCAGCCAGCTTCTGGAGCAACTGGGGGTTAAGGGCCTCGCTCAAAGGCCCAAGGGTGAATTCACGCTGCCAAACCCGGGATTTGAACCAGTGACCTTCCCAGCACAAGCACAGCATCCTAACCCACTGGGTCACACACTGCCCCCCAAGCTGTCAGGAACAGCATTAGACCAACTCTACAGACAGACCAATGTTGTGATGAAACTGACACCGACAACCCTTTGACAACAATCCTGAAAGGATGAGAAGCTTTAATAAAATGTGTTCCCAGTGAAGGAAACAAAGCGGGAAAAACTGGGAAAACCCCCAACACTAGACGTACCAGTAAGCCAGACTGGATGCTCTGGAACTCTTGGCAGAACCTGTGCCCTCATCTCGGCACATGGCAGCCATGGCGTCAGAAGGCCGCACTTGGCCGAAACGGGCATAATTCGGGCGCTGAGTCTGCCATGGCCGCATGCCAAGATGCAGGGGTGGATTATTTAGCCCGGCCTGTCACCAGCGTAGAGCTCATGCCTCCCGTTTAAGGCTTCGTATTTATAGCCGGTGCTGGTCAGGTAGATCATTTGGTGAAGTCTGGGGTCACTGGGGCAGACAAGGAGAGGCGGACGGGCACTCACGCTCTTTAAACTCAGTCAGCTGCACACAAACACACACACATACACACACACACACAGCTACTCATACACACACACACACAAACAGCTACTCAGACACACACACACACACACACAGTTACTCACACACACACACAGCTACTCACACACACACAGCTACTCAAACAGGTGTTGCTATAGGATGCTACTTGGAGTCACATCATCTTTAAATACTGTATGGTGATGTGGGGGGTTGATTAGGGTTGGGGGGCAATGAGTACCAATTGGCCAAGGGAGACAATGGGGCCACCATGCAGCAAAGCAGGTACTCTGTATGTATGTGTGTGTGTGTGTGTGTGTGTGTGTGTGTGTGTGTGTGTATTAGATTTATATTACCAAATGTTTGTGACCAAATGTTCCCCACAATGTAATAAAAACCTGTTATTTTTCAGGTCCCCACAATGATCTGTGAATTGCTTGGTTACTTATGGTTAAGGTTAGGGCTGGGTAGGAGTTAAGGTCATCATGCTGGGATTAGAGTCTTCCCCATAGACATGAATGGAGAGTCCCCACAAAGATATAATTACAAACCTGTGTGTGTGTGTGATTGGGGCCAGTCAGCAGGGTCTGAGGTGGCAAAGCGTGGGTCGGGGGGGGGGGCGGATTGTGCAAGACAGATACAGACATACATGATGCAGCACAGTCCTCAGCTTTAGGAGCAGTCAGCAGCAACGCCACAGGCGAATGGATGGAGTCTGTCTGGCGGTCTTAGGCTAACGTGTCTGACAGCTCACACCGAGACCCGTGAAATTCATATCGAGATGTCTGCAGGTACATGCCTGGCAGTGTTTAGCTGTTTTATGTAAATATACCACGATACAGGTGGCAGCCAGAGCGACGTGCATGTAAATGATTCTTGTGAAAGAGTCTCTAGTGAAATGGCCACCTGTGGAAAAAAACCACGGCGGACAAAAGCATTAGTAACTTAATAATGACCATAATAATATTTCAACTAATTGTCATTAACAAGCGAAAGCCTCCTGGGTGAGTTGAAATCTGTTTAACAGTGACGGTCCACTGGGAGCCAGGCTTCTTACCTCCATACTAAATACACTTGACATCCAGACTGACTCCCACTTCTCTGCTCCACAGGTTCCAGTCCAGCCCACTGTCGCTGCTCCCAGTTTCCCTGAGGACTCCTCTCCCTTGTAGAGGCGTTCCAGGTGGGCCACCCCCCCCCCCCCGCCACGTCCTCATAGCGAGATGTGTATGACAGTGGAGCTGGGGGGAGGGGGCACCCCAGGCATCTCAGTGAGCTGGTTTCCATGGCAATGGACACACCAGTGAAGGTGGAAAGGGGATCTAATGGAGACTCTCTTTCATCTAGGTAAAGTAAGCAAGGAGGTCTTGCGGGTGTCAGTCCAAGTCAGCCTTCTTGGGTCTTCGAAGGTTAGGTGATCAGTTAAGACCAGTGGCCTGAACCATAAAGCAGGTTACTGGCTTATTGGGGTAACTTGTTGGATTTAAGGTACCACAGTTTAAATGGACTTCATATTCGTTCACTTACATTTTGCCCAGACTACCTTAAATCTGACAAGTTACCCCGATTAGCCAGTAACCCGCTTCGTAGTACAGGCCCCAGACCGCGTGAGGTGGGGTTAGCCACAGTGGTTCTCAGTCCTGTCCCTGGCACCCCCCCGCCAGGATGTTTTCATTCCAACGCTACCTTAATCAGGCTTATATGGTTCTTACTCGGCTAATAATGAATTTGGCAGGTTGAAAGCAGTGTGGATCAGAATGAAAACATTCTGCCATTGGGGGCGTCAGGAACAAGAATGAGAACCACTGGGTTACCCAAAGCCCGTGTCCAGATATCTTAAAGATCAAAAAGCTTTGCTGAAGCCAAAAAGGCCTAAGTGGACTTTGAGAATTGTGTGGCATCTCCACTTCCCTCCAGAAGAAAACCAAAGGCCACCCGGAGTAGAAGCGGCGCACATTGAGCAGCCAAGAAGCCTTGATGATTGGGGGTCACATTAAGGTAGCGTCTACATCAGGGGTGGGCAGACTTATCCAGAAAGGGCCGCTTTGTATGCAGGTTCTCACTGCAAAACCCCCAATTTAAGGACTGATTGACTGAGTCTTCACCCCTGGTTTGATCAGCTGACCTACAGGTTATCCCAAAAACCTGCACACACACTGGCCCTTTGCAGATAAGTTTGCCCACCCCTGGTCTACGTTGTCTCCACAGTCACGGGACCCTCATCCTGTCCCTGTCTCCGCCCTCCACAAAGTGACTCCAACCGGGACGAACGCGCCAAAGGTCTACTTAGCTCGTTTTTTCAGTTCGCTCCTTCTGCACAGCCTCACAACGATAACACACCGAGTTAAGCCGCTAATTTGGTAGCTTAACGGCATGGCGCGCTGCATATTAGCGACATGTCCGTGCACAAGGGCCAGTGTGCAAGTGAGCGAGCGAGGGAGCGAGGGAGGGAGGGAGGGAGTGGGCACGTGTGGGTGACTGTTGGTGCTGTTTGTCCAGGCTCCAGAGATATAATGAAGCCATTGTTCTGCTGTTTAAAAGGGATTACCGGTTAGCAAGCGGCCACAGCCGCCGTTTCTCATACGAAAATTGGCCGGGGCATCTCACCCTCTGCCCCGGTAAGCTTATTAACAATGGAATTCCAGCGAATGAATTTCTGGGATAAGCCAAGTGTAAAAGAATCCAAGCGTGAAGATCCCTTTTGAAAAAAAGCAAGTTGAATGTGGGGGCTTAGAAAAAGGAAAGAAAAAAATGGGCAGAATCCACATCCACAGACAAATCTTGTGACAGTCTGATAGATTAAGCCACTTGAAGTCACATTACTCTCGCCAGCCTTTGACACCTATTGTGCGGGGGAACGAAAAAAAATAGAAAGAGGGGAGGATCCAACAAGTAGCTCTTAACAAGTGGCACTAAGAAATAGTGCTAGCCCACGGTCACCGAATCAGCTTCGGTACCCATAAGCCGAGCGATGCAAGCAGGTGTACGAGCGGCCATTACCGCCAGTAAGTACATTAGGGCCAACAGCGGGGGGGAGACGCATTTCGCAATTAAGCAGATCATTGCGTCACCGTCTCTGATTTTTTGTTTTTTATTTTTTGCAGCATTTTTAAAGGCAGAGCGTGAGACTAATGAGCGCCGATTCCTGCGCAGGAATACCAATGAGCTCCAGTAAACGAAAAAAGCAAAGACCCCCGGACCAGATTAGCCGAGCGGAAAATGGACAGACGGGCAGATTTAACGAACACTGCCGCCTAAGACGCGGCCAGCAGCCCCGGAGACTGTGAGGGATGAGGTTCCCTCTGTGTAAGCGGACGCGGGCAGCAGCCTGGCAACGGGGCTCTTCATCCGCAGGCGGACTCTCCGCGCATCCCGATGATTTGTTATCGCCGTCCTCTGAAGCGCTTATTACACACTGGATGGGTAACGAGCGTTTTACAGAATGAGCCTTTGCCAGGTTTCTGTAGATTAGCACAAATAATGGTGGGGGTGTTTTTCGGGGGGGGGGGGCATTATCTGGTTTCTGCATGTCATTAATAAAAAAGTGGGGAAAATTTAGTCCCAGGTGAAAAGAGCTTGGGACCCTGCATCTGTGCACGGGGCATTTTCTGCGCAAAGAGTCCAAAGACTGCACTCACCACCAAACCCCCCCCCCAGGCGGACTAAGAACATCACTAGAAGGAGACAGAGGTGTTTAATAACACATAATTTAAAATTAAACATTACATAAATTGTGTGACTCATATCATAAAGCTTACAGCATGCACTGCATATCGACTAATCAAAAATCCCATAAATATGTATTATAACTGCACATGAATAGTCTGGTCCCATTGTTTGATACAAGCGTTACCACATCTTAAACCTGTGGATTAGCAGCGTAGAACCAAGACTAAATGCACCAATTACATACTTGCATCACACAGAGGGGAAGAACATGGAGGCATCGCGGTATAGCGATGTAAGGAACAGCTAGCGGGGTTATACTGCGAACAGGCCAAGTGCCAGAAAATCAGTACGGAGGAAAGGAGTGGTCCACGTTAGCGGAATATGGATACGATACTGCCATCTGTTGGAGAAAAGGGGCACAGCAGAGCTTCTATTTAGAATGACATTGATTTTTAATTTCTGAGATTTACGTCTGGAAATTAGTTTATTATTGATTATGCATGAAAGGCCTGCAAATAAAAGTTTCACGGAAAAGCAATACAGTCTTCTGTTCTGGATGCTGCGAAATGCAACTATTCTGCCTGTGAAGGTACACAGAGTTTTGGAAGAAGCCCTTGTGGAATAATGCTGGTGTGGGGGTTTGTGGAGTGGAAGTCATTCCTGTCGTCTTCATTTCAGTTTACAATTAATTCTGTAAGTGACGTTCTCTTTTCAGTGTGCCCTGAGATACGAAAACCGGAACGCTTTGTTGTTTGAGCAGTGACTAAGAAAAAATAAAAAACGACAGTGATGATTCGCCTTGATTCATATTCATTTCTGCTGGATGGAAATAAATATGCATTTTTAGTTGCAACTCTGCTCAAAATCTCGCCATATTTGAAGGCTGTTTCTACAGTTCAGTTAGTTGATCCATCCCCATGACCCTAACCAAGACAAATGATTGGCAGATGGATGGACGGTCGGATGAATGTATGCATGAAGTTGATTCATAAAAAAATATCTTTTTATAGAGGTTTTAATCATCTCTGTTCCTTTACACATTGACTAATACAGCAGCTGGAACATTCATGTGCATTGTGCACAGGACTGCAGCTGGATGGTGTCTAAGTCACCTGCACTGTGCACATGAGCCCATGGTGTCCCCTGCCTTATGCCCTCTACTTCCCCCACTCCCTTTACTGGATAAGCAGTTACGGACGATGTGCGTGTCAGCATGCTGAGACTCCAGCTTATAAAACGAAGCTCCAATGTACCCATCCTCGCGCCCCGCTCAGCGCCCTGCATTCCTCGCGACCGCCACCGGCGTGTGACGCCCCGCCTGTCAGCAGCCCCAGCTGGCCCCCGCCTGCACTCCGGCCGGATAATCGCCGTCGACGGCAGATGCCTGGCAGAAGGGCCCGGGCTGCCTGACACCGCTCCCCTTCCCCAGCCCGGCACGTTAATTAACAATAAATATATCCTGTCAACAAGGCGGCAACTCATTTTTATTTAAATTCAGCTTCTTTTCTATTGCCTGGTCACTCAGTGTGAAAGCAGTGGCGCAGGTTAACACGATTATCGGTTTGATCAGAAGTTTACGCTCCTGGGAAGCATTCTCATCAGTGTTGTTCTGACCGGGCAATATTTTGGTTTCAATATTTACATGGCCAGCTGACCACCACGCCCCACCCCCCCTTTGCTATTTTTGACATCCGATTGGCCCTTACATCGGTAGGCTTCCGTGTGAGAACCAATCAGGAAGGAGCCTACAAGTGCTCCTTGTTACTGATGAGCCAGGCAAGGTGCAAAGCCATTTCATTCTCCCAGCTGGGCAGCTCAGTTCTGCAGGCCTGACTTCCCAAAGAAGAACTGGTGAATAACAAAAAAAAAGGGATGTTAAATTCCAGGAGGAGCTTCAGGAGGGTATGAAGAGCCACTAGCAGGCCGTGGATCTGAATGTTTCTTCACAAAGGGATTTGAGCTTTGAGAAAAGCATTTAATCTCAATCACTCTAGCGAAAAAATCAGCTGTATATATTGATAGAAAAAGAATTAAGTTGCTTTGAATAAAAGTTTCAGCTACTGACGTAAAGCGTAATATTAATATTTTGTTGCTGCTTGCCAAACCGTTTCCCCTTTGAAGAACGTAACACGTGTTCATCGAAAGTCCTTCATGTTGATCAGATGAGCTCTGTAATTTCAGGTAACTTCAACGGCAAATAAAGCTGCAGCTGTTTTTTTTATTGAGAAATGGCTGCTGTGCGTGAAGCTGAAAAATCTCAGGTGTCACAAGTGCAGCAGGGCGGATTTCTGGGGTTGGAGTCTCCTCGGCAGTGTGGGTTCTTGAAGCATGGCTTGCTGGGTTTGATAAATTCACACTTCCTTTAGAATGAATACGCGCTTAATTAGTCATAGCATTAGCCAATATGAATTAAGTGTTGGATGGTGAGAGCCGAAGAATAATTAGGCTGAACTGATGAGCAGTAATTGGAAATTAGTCAGAATCATGCTGCTTGTCAGAAGGAAAACTTCCACTCAGTATCTTCAGCGTTTACAGGAGATGTTCTATGGCCAATGCAGGGCAGGACATGCAGAAGACTGAGCTCGGTGGGTGAATGGCTTTATGAAAGATCACTCAGCTATATAAACTCCCTCGTCTGCTGCCTCTTCTCCTCGACAGCTGATATGTTCCCGGGCATTTTCACATCCTCCCCAACTATTCTGACAAGCAAGGGCTTAACTTTGGGTTGAGCATTGGGGTGGTTGTGGTCTCCACCCATTTAAGGGGATCCAGGGGGTTGTGTTGGCAGAGTATGATTATTAAGGGGGTTACAACCCCCCTCCATCTCCCCCCATAATTTCCGCCCCTGCTGACAAGTGTCACAGGTCCATTGCGAGCAGTTTTGCCTCCCAGTCGAAAACATCCGTCTACAAAGACTCACATTGCTATTAACCTATTTTAACAGATCTAATTTCATTGTAAACCAGGATCTAATTTCACTATAAACCATAAGCATTCACTGAATAGAGTGATGTGTAGAAAGGCAAGTTTTAGGTAATGTGCCAAGTGGCAAAAAATGTGAAAATGCTCGCTGGGTTTGCATTTTCCTTCAGTATGACATCTTTCATTTAACAGGACATCGGTTGTTTTGGAAATGCGCTGATGCATGACGGCTAGTAAAAGCGGAACTCTCTCTTAAGTCGGGAGTGTAGATGTAGATGTGGATGTGGATGGTAGATGAACATGAAGGGCGGAGCCACTGAAGTCAGAGAGGGGCCCCAAGAGAACCGGGAAGGGATGTGTACCTATCAGTACTGAGGGACTACTGTGTGTCTTTAAGGGGGCGGGATTGACCACGGCTGGTCAGGGAGGAGGTGAAATGGCTAACGGACTGGTGCAAGGTCAAGAACCCGTCTCTAAACGTGGACAAAACAAAAGAGATGATTGTTGACTTCCGGAGACCACGGAGCGAACACTCACCGATGAACATCGACGGATCCTCTGTGGAGATTAACAGGAGCACCAAATTCCTTGGTGTTCACCTAGCGGAGAACCTCTCCTGGTCCCTCAACACCAGCTCCATAGCCAAGAAAGCCCAACAGCGTCTCTACTTTCTACGGAAGCTGAGGAGAGCCCATCTCCCACCACCCATCCTCACAACCTTCTACAGAGGGACGATCGAGAGCAGCCTGAGCTGTATCAGTGTCTGGTATGGAAATTGCACTGCAACAGACCGTAAGACCCTACAACAGATAGTGAGAACGGCTGAGAAGATCATCGGCGTCTCTATTCCCTCCATAACGGACATTCATCAAACACGCTGCATCCGTAAAGCTACCAGCATTGTGGACGACCACACAACCCCTTCACACAAACTCTTCACCCTCCAGCCATCTGGAAAGAGGTACCGAAGCATCCGGGCCCTCACTACCAGAGTCTGCAACAGTTTCTTCCCTCAAGCCATCAGGCTAATAAACACTCAGGGACTGGTCTGAGACACACACACACACACACACACAAAGCCATCAAGCCTTACTCAGGAACTGGACTGACATACACACATCTGCACTGCAACCCTGTGATTTTTGCACTACAACTTGTTTTATTTTGCTGCACTACAACTGTTTTGCACTCATTTGCTGCTCAATTATATATTGTCTGTTGTCCTTGTTGCACTTGTCTTGTTTACTTGCTGTTTTTGCACAAGTCTGCACACGTGCACTTTACATAGCTGTCTTGTCTTATGTGGCATATGTGCAATCTGGTTTTTTTGTACTGTCCCAGTCCTTTTTATGTAGCAACATGGTCCTGGGGAACGTTATCTCATTTCACTGTACACTGTACCGTGTATATTGTTGAAATGACAATAAAATGACAATGAACCTTGAACCTTCAACCTTGATTTTTGAGTGTAAACCAAGCCTATGTCCTTGCTCTAAACTGAACTTTGCTGGCTTGAGGTTACGCCAGTGTCCACGTTGGTTATGATTTGGTCCTTCAGGGCTGCACTCCTCCAGATCACACTGACCCACAACCCAAGTTTAGTTTGGTGGAAGCTCATGTTCACACCAAAATGTTACATGAATCCTATGAGCCATGGAGCTCAGTGCTCTATGTGATGTAAAATAAAGACCCCCTACCTTCAATAACTCCCAACCCCTAGGCTTCTCCTCCACACTCTGCAATTCCTCCTTTACTTCAAACCCGCAAAGCCAGCACCCACAGTCTGTTGAGTTTTATGATAGACCAGTGTTTCCCAATCTGGTCCTGCTTCAGGTCAGTGTTTCCCAGCTCAGTCATCAGGGACCCACAGTAATACCATGTTTTTGCTCCCACCGAGCTCCCTGCCAGACAGTCCACATTTTTGCTCCCTCTGGGCACAAGCAAAAACTTGGGCCCTCTGCAGGTACGTGGAGACTGGATTTGGAAGTACTGGACTAGGCCAACCATCACCATGAAACTACAGCTTCAACTATAAACGATTGCACATAATACTTGGAAAAAACACAAAAGTATCAGTGCAAGAATTTAGTGGAAGAATGTGACTGACAGACTGACAGACAGACAGACAGACAGACAGACAGACGGCCTGACTGAATAGCGCCTCTGCTTCTGCTGCCCAGGGATAAATGCGACTCTTACAGCGGGCTGAAGGTACGGTGTGACACACAGAAGGAGAATCAGGGTCGAGTAAAACCACGTGGATTCGCCAGCTAAAGCACCTGACCGAAGTTTCATGTAAACTACCTTTGAAATCCTCACTCACAGCCACCAGCACTGCCCATAAACATGCAGTACGATATATTTTGGGAGCTCAGAGCCAGTGATTTTCCTCTTTTACATTCTGGAGACCTGGGGACAAGCCAACAGGACTCAGTGAACCACAGGTTTCAATAAGATTTTTGATAAGGCTGCTGAGGGCATGCGCTGTGTTAATAAGAATGCTGATAAGACTACAGAACATGGACTATTATGGGACAACTCAAGGTTGCTATGCAACAGTTGGCTGGAGATGAAAGGCAGCTGGGGCAAATGGGGGGAGGGTTAATTATGAGAGAAAATCCTTGTCCTTTTCCTCCTGCCTGCCCAAGATTAGTATATCTCTTATTAACTATCAAGAAATTCGCCGCCGCCGCGTGGGAGCGAGTCTGGGTGGCGGGAATTTCACAGGGATGTTTTTTCGTAAATACAGATTAAGCTTTTTTTTTATGAAGGGCTTTGCGATGTGCGGCAGGTGAACCACCGCGTGCTTGAAGGATGGACGAGATGCAGCTTTCAGAAGGAAACCACAGCCGGGCAGGGCGGCACGGTGCGGGGGGGGGGGGGGCGGCAAAACCCCCTAGGGAGCGAGGGTTTTTTTAGGGGGGGGGTGCCAAAGGGCCCG
>JAABNY020000113.1:503616-519570 GCA_015164015.2 Brevimyrus niger | reverse complement strand
GAAACGTGCTGATAAAAATGGGACGGATAACAGCTGAAGAGTAGTGGGGGGGGGGGTGAAAAGGACAATGATGTCCAAAGAAAAGAAGAAAAAGAGATAAATGTATTAAATCCCAGCTACTATTCGGGTGGGGTGGGGTGGGGGGACACAAATGTACGTGTTAGGGGGCCCTGCCCGCCTGGAATCCCTGTTATTCCCCCTTAATAATATTACCGGCTGGTGGGGGCCGTTATCTGGAAGCATAATGTCATAAGGGAGACACAGAAGTGGCTTCCTGGGCCGGCACGGGTCGGCTGTGCGGGGGGCTCCCATGACCACGCCGGACCTGAAGCCAGACCTTCCCAGGAGGCGGCACCGTCGCCCGCCAGAACCCGGCGGATCGGACCTGCAGGAAACCCGGGCCGTCCGGGGGGTGGACCTTATCCCGTTTCCATGACGAAGGGAGGTCTGATATGGGGCTCCGGATTTGTAAGCCGGGTATCAAAGGACAGCCGGGGGGGGCGAGGGGGCATTTAGATGGGGGCTGAAGGAAATCAAACAAGGTTATCTCCCATTTGTGATCCGAGATTGTTTTATCCTGTCTCTAAAAAGGAAATCGCACCTCGAAAAAGAAATGCTGTTTCTCTAGGGCAGGCTTTTGTGTTCTGGTTTCCATTACCGTCGGATAATCCAAACATATAAAGGTCAAAAAGTATATATCTGAAAAAGACACAAAAAAACTCCACAGAAGAGAGCTGAATAAAATGTCATCGGAACAACATAAAGATCTAAACGAGATCAGCTTGTGGCACTTAATGCCAGCGGGGACTTTGATAGGGCTACACATATAGTCCAGGTCTTTTACCGTTTCATTAGATGCTAAATTGCTGGTGTTTTGACAACTGAATGGTGGAGGAACCTTCTGGAAGTCTAAATTAGTTGTTTGGCTTGATGTCAGTCTAGAGTTAGGCTGGGTTGTCTTGTTTTACAAACGCTTACAGTAAGTCACTGAGCGTTAAGTAACTTCATGAGTTATAAAATATTTATGAACTCTTATTTGTGGTTCTTCCCCTTATTCAGCTGTATTTTTCCAAATAAACTTAAATGTCTGAATAATTTGAAGTAACATTCCTTCTTTATCAAGTACATCCACAGATTGTTTTAACACAAGAAAACATTTTTAGTGAGTTTACAATTCAGTGCAAATAAAACCAAGCAACAGATAAAATATAATCAACATCCAAAAAAAATGCTTATTATTCAACATATTCAATTGCATGTACTATTTTCAGAAATGTATTTTTTGCATAATGTATTATTAAATGTATTATTAATATTGCATAGGGCCTGACGCCTCAGTGGACGGCGCTATAGCCTAACATCTCCAGGGCTGAGGGTTCAAATCTTGCCCCTGGCTCTGTGTGTGTGTGTGTGTGTGTGTGTGTGTGTGTGTGTGTGTGTGTGTGTGTGTGTGTGTGTGCGTGTGTGCGTGTGTGCGTGCGTAGGGGGTTAGGTATATTATGTCCCCACAATGTGATTAAAGACCTGTTATTCTGACCTTGTGGGACAATTTTGTTCAGTCCTCACAATGGTAAAATAATTTTTATAAAGAGCTGTGAATGCAAACAGAATTAAGAATTCCAGGAGGCTTGTATTTTGTTTGGTTACTTAAAGTTAGGATTAGGGCTGGGTAGGGGTTAAGGCTGTCATTGTTGGGATTAGGGCTATGCCCGTAGAAATTAATGGACGGTCCCCACAAAGATATGTGCACAGGTCTGTGCATGTGTGTGTCTGTGTGTTTTCTCTCTGTGATTGTGTGCGTCTTCTCTGAATACTTAGCTTTCCTTCCACAGTCCAAAGACATGCAGTTAAGTGAACGGGCATCTCTGAAGTGCCTATCGCAAAGCCCTGTGTCCTAGGGTATGTCATGCAACGGACCAGCATGCCACCCAGGGGCCCTGCAGCCTCTCATATGTGCCCCAAGCCGGCGTTAATAGATTCACCGTCATGTTAAGTCACTAACACTAAGAGAGGGGTTTCCTTCCTTGGTGGGGAGGCCACTCCTGTTCCGTCCCTCCCACACACCTCCAGGACCCAAACAAGGACAAGCCGAGGCTAATCTCATTAGTGCTGCGGCCAGTTCCGGTCCGGACCAACACAAATTCAATCCCAGGGAATAAAATCGGATGAGCCAGAAGGACGCAAAGCACGGGCCGTCGTAACACGGCGCTAATGAGGCCTCGTGAGCGTTTTGGGGGGGGGTGGCGGGGTTGGAAGGGGTGGGAGATTGCGGGCCGGTGTCGCTTAGAGCTGCTTAAGCCACAAACTGGCAGCAGAAACTCGGCGTGGCGGCACCTGTGCTCCAGGCCGGCCTGCAGAGATCTGGCGCCGCTGACCTGAGTTCTCCACCTTCCCTCTCCACCTGCTCCTGAACACCAGCTAAACGCAGATTATTAGTCGAGCCATCGAGGCCTCCGTCTGTCCCAGAAGTCCTGCTCGCCGACGAGCCCCTGCAGCAAAGCCACTTTAATGCCTTAACCTACCTTGTTTGTTTGTTTAATTTACGCTCAGAAAGCGGTGGCCGTGTTTTCTATGTGAGCACTCAGCACATTTGTCCGTGTCCTGAGCCTTTTTTTAACAACTTCCGATCTGCTTTGGGGTCCGGCCTGGTTTACTTCTCACATGTGGACACAGTGAAGCTGGTTGTATTCTACAATATACGCTTTGTCCCATGTAGTTGGACTCCCATCATGCAACAGCACAGAAACCCCCCCCCCCCTTCTGTTTTCTTAATCAAGCACTTCACGTAAATGAGCAACAGTGGGGGTCAACATTGGACTAGCCCCCTCCACGAGGCTCCCAGACAGCTGGGTCCTTCCCAATGGTGCCTGGGAAGACCTGCGGGGTCATTTAAAATGGGGGCTAATCCCCCGCCATCCTTTCTGCTCATTCCCCAGCTTTTGGAGATAACAGAGCAGAAGTTTTTCAAAGAGGTGCTTTGGGTAATGCATTCTGCAGTGACTGAGTGTCCTTCTGTATCTTTGACATTATCTCGACTCTCGAGACATTCTACCAAGACATCTCGCCGATTTATCATTTTGGCCGGCGGTAAGCTAAGAGGGGGGGGTGCCCTTTGACCCCGCAGTGCAGAAGGGAGCGGGGCTGCATCCAGAGTAGCGGTGCCTCCTGACGCCGGCTTGCTCAGATATCGCACTTTATTACATTTGGATCACGCGTGCGCTCTTGTGCAGGATGCGGACCCGGCGACGTTCACGGCAGCCCTGCACGTATCAGATCGCAGCAGAAAAACAAACCGTGAGTTGAACATGCTCGGCGAGACGTGCATGTGCACCATTCTTATTTATTAGATGCATTGTTTCAGATTTAGTGACGAGTCAACATAGTTTTGATGCCAGTCTAGGATCAATTAGACAGCCTCCTGTAGCTCAACAAGTTGAGCATTATGCTATCAATTGTCTTGGGTTCGAATGCCAGAGTGCACACATAATATGCAACCTTTCCCACTACTGTAAACTGCTTTGGTTAAACGTGTGACATAAATGCAATGCTATACTCATATTTAACAATTTGGCTCCTATGCATACATTTCTGTCTTGAGTTTTCAAATAGCAAAATATGGCATATGACATCAAGTAATCAGCATAGTCACTAGCTTGGCAATAGCTACTTTCCATCCATCCATCCATCCATCCATCCTACTGCTTACCCAGTACAGATTCAGTCAGCAAGGGGCTAAATTTCTGCCAAGGAAGCATTAGCAACTGTAAAAATGCATTGGAGTTTCAAAGGAGGTCCTTGGCACGCATGTCCCAGCGTTCCTAAGCTAATCTGACCTGATGTGGGATCAATACAGACGCATCTGAATGCACGGCGTAATTTTCTAACCTGAACCCATCCAGCTCTCCTATTCATCCACTTCGCGAGAGCCGTTGCCATGGAGACCCCCAGGAGGCAGTCGAATTTTTCCCTTCGTTTTCTTCCACTCTTTCATAAAAACATTGGAAACAGAAAAGGACCCTCAACTTTCTCTTACATTTCACGTTTACTGTAGTAAAGTCCACTATTAAAGACAATAGACTGTGCTCTATGACTCTGACAGACACAAAAATTGGGGAATTATCAAAATATCTTAAAGGACATTCTCTTGAAATGAGAATTTTAGCGTGAAGGCTACCTGGCCATTAAATCCCAAAGATTTTAATTTTTATCTTGTTTTTAATCTTCCCCTCAGTACTGAGCCATAAAGCACAACAGGTGAGACAATTGACATTCAAATTTTCCATCATTAAACATTAAAGCCACAGACATGATTAGAGTCTCAGTCGTGAATTGACACAGTGGAGACGCCCCCACACCCCCAGGCCAGTTTCGTCAGAGAGTAGCCCCCCAGGAGGACAGCGGCTCCGCCTGCAACATGCCCTTGTAGAAACGGATGCAGGCTATAGCCATGTAATGTAAAACCCACCCCCTGCCCCTCTGGGCCACAAAGTCATCTGAATTTCAATGAGAGGTTTACGCAGAAGAAAGACAAAACCAGAAAACTATAAGGTTTTTCTCGCAGAGGAGAATTAGTCAATTTTAATACATTTGTGTATAGTTTGAGTACATCTGCTCGAATACACCCATACATACTGCACACATACCTATTAACTGGAGTGAAAGATCGTTTTCGGGCAGCGCGATGGTTCGCTGGGCAGAGTGGCTGCCTCACGCCTTAAGGACGGGTGAGTGTGGAGCTTGCATGCTCCCCCCTCATCATGCAGGTTAATTCTGGGTGCTCTGGTATTCTCTTGCAGCCCAAAGACATGCAGTTTGGGTAGCTGGCATCTCTAGCTTGCCCGTAGCATGTACCCTGGCATCCCATCCAGGGTGAGCCCCTGCCTTGTGTCCCTTACTGCCTGGAATGGGCTCCAGGTCCGTCCCCAACTTCTTCCAGACAAGCCTTGCTGCAACATGGCGTCATATTTTGTTAAGTTCTTGTCGTTCTATGTTATCTGCGGATATAAGCGTCAATATTGCCGAAACATATTCCTAGTACGTGCGGCTAAACTGCTGCAAGATGGATGAACGAACGGAATTTGGCAAAATTTGAAATATTTGGGCCCGACCACAGTACACATATAAGACAAAGAGAAGGTGAGTACATGAATTCTGCATGTGTGGCCCCCCCATAAAGAATGGAGTCATGGTATGATCATCAGGGTCTCTTCACAATATCCACGTCGATCTTGTCCAGCCCATCTATAGTAGCTCCAAAGACGTGCTACTCCATCAGGATTATGGCTGATCAGGTGGTGCTTCAGCAAGCTAACGACCCGAGACAAGAACTGTCTGGCGAAGACGGGAGGTGAAGGACAGCTCAAGTTAATGACCCAGCCAGCCCAGTCTCCAGGCATCAGTCCCATAGAATTTGTACGGGACAAACTGGACAGAAAAGTCAAATCGAAACACTCCAGAAACAGCACATCTCTGGCAATCACCGAGCGAGAGCTGGGAAGACCTGGGAGGTGATTTCCTGCTGAAGCGTGTTAGCCCAATACCTTTTGTTCGCAAAGCTGTTATCTAAGCAAATGGCGGCTATTTTAGGGAATCCAAGATTTAGAGACAATTTTCTGTTTTTTAACACCATCTGAGTGCTCCCCATCTTTTGTTTTGTATAATGTAATGTGTGTCTTCATCTTACATCTTTCAAAGAAATATGTAATACATGAAAAATCCATGCAAAACATTGTGAAAAAGCTGCTACTAATTGTACTCAAACCTTTTACCAGAATATATGTATACACACACACAGCTGTGGAGAAACCTGAGAGCACAGTCCACAATATACATACTTTTTTCGTAAACTGCAGCCCGGTTCTACCCTGTTTCTCATTAATGAAGGGGAAGGGCTTCTTCTTTGCTTTATGGGACTTCAGTCCTGCTTCTAGGAGCCCGATACCACCTGTCCTAGCAGTGCACTTCACACCACTTAATGTTTCCCATTCCTTTTGAAGGTCACTCGATGACATCCTCCAATTTATGAGGCACTGCCGGATAAGATGGCAGTCATCTCTGGTATTAGAAAGTCGCTTCTGCCCCCTACCTGGCTAGTCTCAGCCTTGATACGGTCGGAGGGGGTCCAAGCTGGTCTGTTTAATTCATGGATGCCAAACCTGTTCCATGGAGGGCCGGTGTGGGTGCGGGTTTTTGGGATGTCCTCCCAATCAGCCAATCACAGTGGGTCCCCAGGACTGGAGTTGTGAAATACCGTTTTATTATTGGCTGATTGAGAGGCAACCTTAAAAACCCACACGGGCCCTCCATGGAACAGGTTCCCACCCCTGGTTTAATTATTCCCTCTCCATACCTTATGTGGCAAAAGTAATAAGTGACAGCAGCAGCTCAATACCTTGTGGTATTTGAGGAGAAATGTCACCTGGGTAGGGCAGCCTTACCTACAGACCCCTGAGCTCACAAAATATTCCTGCAGCCTCCTGGCTTCCAGAGCCACAGAAAAGTCCCTGCACACTTTTAATAAAGCAGTATAGCCCCGTGCTGTTTGCTTAAGGGGGGGGGTCTCCTTTAAAAATGCCGGGAAACCTACAAGGGGGTGTTCGTATTAAAGACCTAATGGGAAAAAAACGGCCGCACCCCGCTTTAACTGCGGCTCACCGAATCTCAGCTGGCCGGCCCCCACTGTGGCCCGCATATCACCGGCTTCCGGTTGCCATGGACGCGCCACCGTCTCACGGCAGTCTGCAAAAAAACAAGATCGCCCGACCCTTCTTCCGTGGGCGAAGGCAATATAGGACACAGAGATGAGGGTGGGAGGGTCCTCTGGGAGTAGTGGACAGATATACGTCTGAGAAGCAGACCTCCATTTTCTGTGCTATCGCTCCGTCGGCTGGACTAATGCCTGAGGAGCTTTTCCTGGCTTTGGTTGTCCTATCGGGCTGGCGTTCCTCCATGCAAAGGGTGCTGAATTGACCTTACCACTTCCTTTCTTCCTTCCTACCTTCTGTCGTCTCTCTTTGGCCTGTCCTCAGGTCTGCGTGCCGCCCTGCTTGCGTAATAAAGGTAAGTCGCTCTGCTTTTTCTCCTCTGCCTTTTTTTATTTGTCCCTCCACATTCTCCCAGCAGAACAGGAACTGCGTGATCATTGAAGGCACCAAGTGGTCAGCCTTGTGGTGCTCATAAGCCAATCGTCATAGTCGGGGGGCGTGGCCTCTCCCCAGCCATCACAACAACATCATTAGCACAGAAACTCAGAACCATTCCATGTAATAAGAACCTGAAATGTCCATTTAAAGAAAGGAGACACATCTGACAAATTAATACATTTCAAACTACAGACACCTGAACAGGAATAGGTGCACTCCAGGTTGCAATGGCCCATGTTATGATATTTCAACTTTACTATGGGTATGACTATGAATATTCAATAAATAATATATAATAAAAATATACTATTAATTATAAAATAGGCTGTGTTAATGATTTCATCTAACTGTAGGCTAATGAAACTGTTCTAAAATGTTTTTGTTAGAATAAGCTAGTTATTAGTATACAGAATTAAAATGCATATTTTCCTTACGATGTTTTTGCCTTGTGGTAAGTTTATCGGAACATAACCCCATTACGACCCGGTTAATGTCAGTATTAGAATAAGTCAAAATTAGTGCAAATAAAAATCACTTAATACTAATTCAATATACAAACGTATGTTCTGCATAGATTGTGCAGATGATATTCATTAAAGCTTCTAACTATTTGCTGCAATTGTATATTTTTTTTGTTTTTAAAAAACCTGAAATTCTGTATTTTATTCAGAATTTACTTTGAACTAAATTCTATCTAGGACAGTACTCATCCACCCCCCCATCTCCTGCCTCCTTCTCCTGGTGAGGGATGCAGTAAAAGAAGTCACAGCCTACGGCTGAAATCACAGGTTTGTGTTTAACACCCCCAGCTTTAAGTTAAAGGCTGCCGAGGGCCTCGATAGCTGATTAGCAACTCGCTACCGTTAGCTTCCTCCTGCCTGGCTGGTGCCTCATGCCCCAGTTAGCGCCTCCCCGGGGTTGGAGGAGGGATCGAAAGGCCCCCGGTGACACACGCCCAGACGTCTGCTCCATGCCGTAGGGCCGACGCGATCGCTCTGCAGCTCCCGGTTCCACGAAGCCTCTCCTCATTAGGACTGATGAATTTCAGGCAGAGGTCATGTGTTAATCATGTTTTCCACTCTGCTCTGGCAGATCCTGAACAGTGACTCCGCTCTCTGCCACCTGAAATGATTACCTGCCTCCTTATTGATTTGACAGGCCTCTGCCAGCCAGTGTGAAACTAATAAAAATAATAACTTACAGGGCGTAATTCAACGTGGGGGTGGAACAGGGTCCCAGAGGTAATGGACAGGATTCTCCGGAAGGGGTGATTAACCTAAAATTAATTCTGGCCCTGCCTTGGTGCCACCTGTCTGGATGTGATCACAATCCGGCCAATGCTGTGACTGCCTCCAATGGACTGGAGGAGTAACCGTCACTGGTTAAATTTGTTAAACAGGACTAGACTCTTCCATACATTCTGACAAATACAGAAACTAATCATGCCTTAATGAAGCAGTTTCCACATCTAAGAGGCTTTCCAAGGAAGCCTGAAAGAACTTATAGGAAGTTTGTACTACATGGGCATGTTCACTTAAAACCCGCGCTCACATGCACAATGCGCAGCTCAGGTAGCGTGTTCCTTCATCCTGTCAGCGGAAAACTGATGTATGCTGAAGGGCTGAGGTACAAGTCATTCCTGCTTAAAATGGAGAGCAGCCAGTCCTAGTCCACGTCATCCCGGGTTGTACTCGGCTCACCTGGACGAGAACAGCTCGGAGCAGGAGGACGACAAAAGGTGGGTCTCCACAGCAGTTAAACAAACTTTGAAAATTTGTCATACAACAGCAGGCATGAAAAATAGAGGTGCTGCACTTCAGGGGGCCACACAAAGGATGGTACGCACAACGCCGTCATCCTGCCCCACAAGACGTGTATGAAGAACAAATGGTATTTGTCATTTGGGGCTTCTGGACCCAGGTCACTCTCTAATTGTACAATCCCAGTCTTTGGAAACGGCAAGATGAAATATGGCCACGATCTGTAGGTGATCCACATACCTTTGTGAGAAACAAAAACAGTGAAGTATATGAATCCTTATATTTAGCTGCTGATTTGGCCCGTACAGCTACTGGAAACAATACTCGTCTACATAAAACTTGCATATTTTTTTGAAGGTCTTCCTTGAGTCGCCTGCTTCTGATCATACAGCTTTTCCACTGGGTTTGAGGTCAGGACTCTCTCTCTCTCTCAGTCATTCTAAAGCCCGGAATCTCTCATGAGTCTCTGATGTTGAGTTTTGCTCCTGCATTTTGAGTCAAACTTCTTTAGAGTTTCGGATCACAGACGGATGCCCTGACATTCTGCTGTAGGATTTCTCTTGATACGACTTGGGTTCCTTCGGCCCATTGATGATTGTAAGCTTTCCAGACCCCGAGGCAGTAACAGAACCTCACACCACTAAATTCCCTCCACCATGCTTCACGATTTAGGTATTGGTGTTGGTACACTGTGTTTTGTTTTTTCTAAACACAATGAACATGGTTACAGCTTTAAGTACATCAAGTTAAACCTACTAGGTCCTAGTTGGAAATTTCAATTGGAACGCTGCCTGAAGCCAGAAACTCTGCAACCCAGACCTCAGAATTCGAGACAGCTGCACCTTTCATCAACAGACGTGAAAGCTGTAGTCTTATAGCGTTTATTAGCATTTACTATGGTAAGTCGGTTCTCTAACTTGATCCGTTCCGGACTCCAAGTCGAATCCTATAAAGTTCTGATCGAACTTTGCCTATAAGAAATAATGGAAAACCAATTAATTGGTTCCTAACCCCCCCCCAAATTACACCTAAACATGTGGGATTTTTTTACATTTTCAAAACAATAAAGATCTTATCCCAACATTACCCCTGTCCTGCCCCGATCGTCCGCCCCTTCCGCACGGCCACACCTCGTTCCGCGTGTAAAGTTTTTGAAAAAAAAAAAATAATAATAAAAAAAATAAAGCAACACATTCTGATCCCGATGCAATGCATTACGGTTGGATGCATTGCGACCTCTCACCCGGCTGCACAAACCGGAACCGCTTCCATATCGAGACACCTTTGCCTTTATTGGCTGTAGAGTTTAGTTACACGCATGACGTTTGTATCCCGGGCAGTTCCGATGCATAATCTGCTATTTCTCTCGAATATCACGTAAAGCAGTGAATTGGTTTTCAGTTAATTTACTTGGTAAAATAAAGTTTAAATAAATTATATAAATGCTCTAATAGTACACGCAAGTGGTTTATTTATTGTTAGTTACTGTAATGTTGCACTGCTTTATTTGGTTAATCGTCCAGTCTGTGAAGAAGGCATTCAAGTAAGAATTGCATTGTAGTATGAGTCATTTCCTGGCGCGTACAATTTATCAGCCTTAAGGGTTTGGCTTCTGATATTCAGATCGAGTTCTAGGTCAAACTGGTTTGTTCGACTTTCAAGAAATTCGAGTTCTAGTGAGCTCGAGATCCGAGGTACCATTGTGTATATTATTTGCAGCTCATTAAAGTAGTCATACTGTTGCTACACTGTTTGCACGCACAAAATACTGCATAATATGTTGCTATAAAGTGATATGGACAACGATGGCTAAAAATGATCCTGGCTAGAACTGGAGCATATTTCAGAAAGCAGGATTTGTTGCTTAGATGGATAACTTGGTAGATTTAAGGTAGCCTGTGCTAAATGTGCTAAATGTAATTGAAGGAGGAGAAAGGCGATTTAAACTGGGGTACCTTAAATCTGAGAAGTAATCTGGCTAAGCAAGAAATCCTGCCGTTAGGAACAAGTCTTTTTGACTTGATGTACCAGAATGCCGTTTACCTTTTTCAGTCTCCCTTCTTTTTCTAGCCCCTGAAATTAGGGCATAGAAAACTTTACAGGCACCTGTTTTGAAGAGCAGGTTACCAACATGGTGTGGTTTTATATGCTGCCAGACAGGTTGGACTCACACCTGAACTGACAAACACCCGTCTCCAATTACCCTCTTTTCAAGAGGTAATCATCTTAGATGCTTACATAAGCATTCCATCGATGGCCTTAAGAGTTTAAACCATTTGTTCAATAAGGAAAGGGCAATATAAAATTCTGTGTATTTGCTAGATTTACATATTATTACGACTTGATGAAAATCAGATCACATTTCGGGAGCCATTCACACAGAAATCCAGATAATTGCAAGGTGTTTTCTTACAACTACAGTTTAATTATATTGTAAATATACATGATCCATAGGGATGATGTGTCCAGCATTCCTGAGTCTGCTAATAAAATTCAGGCCTCACACACCAATGATGATAACCACACACACACACACGAAAAAAAAAAGAAAAAAAAGAATCATCTTCAGCCCGCTTTCTTAAGGACTGGAGGGATTTATTAAAGCCTGATCGATGGAGCAGAGCAGATTTAAAATAAATCATGATAATACAATCCAGTGTCAAAAAAAAACCACGCGGGGAGAGAAGGCCTGCTTTCGGCAGCACGGTCTCCGGCCGTGACGAGAGGCCACCGCCGGCTCTGGGGACACAGACGAGGCCTGAGCTCTCAGCTTCATCCGCGATTCGCCAGCAGGTCCTGGAAAAAAAAAGAAGCAGGGAGAGAAAGCAGAAGAGTCATTATCCTGGCGCCCCCGGCTACAGGAGCCATCGCCACTGGGCTGCTTTCTGCCTCGACGGTCACAACAATCTCCGCAGAAAAAAAAAGCTGATCCTGGTCCGTGCCGACGGGGACATAGTGACAAAAGCAGCTTTTGGGAAACAAGGGAGCGGTGAAAAAATATGGTGCAGAAAAAATATGAAAGAAAAAAAAACTGCAGTGGAAACATTAAAGTTATAATTGCACTTAGAGTTTGTGGCACGCGACTCTGGGTCGGAGATAAATCCACATGTTCTGGGTGGGGTGGTTTCTGTAAATAAGGACTGTGTCATTGCCGCACAGCAGCGCTGCTCAGGAACCAATGGGAATATTCGGGTCTGGATTAGAGGTTAATGGGATTGGATTAAAATTAATTGTGAAACTTGCTCCGAGCGGCATAGGGAGGGGAGGAAGGAATGTAGACTTTATTTGGAGACAGGAACGGAGATGGGATTAACCAGGCGACGGGGAGTAGCCGGGGGTCAGGAACCAAGATTTGGTCACATTTTTGGGGGATAAAAAACAAAGAAATTTCTTTTAATTGGCTGGTAACGAGGGGCAGGAATGAATGTGTTTCATACCTGACGCTGCCATGGACCAGGACCCAGGCTACCCACAGGTCACACTAATATAAATACTTAATTTTATTAAATTCAAGTCAAATTCAATAAACCCACCGGTGGCTGACCTAACACGTGCACATTCACCACAACACCATCAGGGGGCGGTGTCTGGCTCAACAGGTTAGGACTCGTATCAGACGGTCACAGTTTGAATCCCAGGGCTGACAGGGCAGTGCACGCCACATTGTTCCAGGGGTACAGGAAGGTGGCCGAACCAGCGTCTTATGAAGAGCAGGATGAGACTGCCAACAAGACAACCCCCCTAGGGAAGAATCTCCATTGTATTCTGTCAGCTGTTTCAGTGACACGTCACACATGGGCACATTGAAAAGCTCAGGAATTCCCTATTTAATGTTTGCTTGATTATTCTCCTTGTAAAATGACCTTTGGTTTGTGAAAGGTGCTATATAATAACATAATTATTATAATTATTATTATTATCATTATTATTATTATTAATAATAATAATATTCAATAATAAAGTTCAATAATATTATTATTATTATTATTATTATTATTGAACTTCCTTGCAGTCTGTACTTCTGAAGGTACACCCTGAATCCAGAGCTTAGTTCAAGCGAACCTCAATCTCATGACCATCAGTCCTCTCACGACAGGCCTTGACACCACACCCTAACGGCGTGTTCAACAGAAAGGGCCACACGCGCCACGGCTGCGCCGATATCCAGCCGAATTAAGGTCGATACCGCAGCAAACCCGGCACAGCTGTTAGAGAAGAATCGATGTGGCGTCGCCGGTCCAGCGGGGGCCGTGACTGCAGACGCGAGGAGATGAATAAAAATTTTATAGACACACAAGGCTTTCCAGCTGCCCCTTAAATGACCAATTAGACAAAGGTCATAACGGAGCGCGTGTCACAGAACAGCAGCATGTCACCAGCTGATGTTACCGGGCGACGGACCGCGTGGAACGTTAACGGCATTGTTAGCAAGCTCATATTTTCATTTATGGTCCCTTTCATCATCATACCCCCCCCCAGCATCAAAGAACAATCCTGTGGGCCATATTTCAGAACCTTTCTATAACAGCGAGGAGTGAATCGCTGCAGTGGGAAAAGGCTCATTATGGAGGTGGGGCCTCCAATGAACTTCAGAGCCAATCAGAAGTCGGTATCACGTTAGCTCGCCGGCCGAACAGGTGTGGCTAACATGCTAACAAGTAGCATACCTGTCCCAGAGCTGCAGGGGAACACAGTCAACCACAGGTAGCAGATAACAGGCAAGGGATGAGACTTTTACCAAGAAGGTCACGCCCCCGTGATACATCATACCGTTTTACCTCTGGGGAGGAGACTCAGCCAGTACTGCCTGTCCACCTTTCTGCTGGCATACGGCATACAGCACTGTGCGCGTGTCTCTCTGTGCCTATTCTTCTAGGGGAGAAGCCGGGCAGCATCACTGACCTCCGGTAAGGAGGAGGAATCGGCTGGAGGTGCCCATCTGCAGGCTCAACGAGCGTTACGGCGCCCCCGCGTTGTGTGGAGGACAAAGAGCCACCGTCAGCCTCAGACATGGCGCTCGATGGCTTCATATCTCTATCTGCCACCCAGTGGAGGGCCTTGGCTCACTGAGGATCACGACGTGGTCAAGACATCTGACAGACCGAGCCCCCCACCCCACACACTGTATGTAATGGAGGGAGTAGCAGCATGGCACCACAAGGATACTGCACGCAGAGTGCCCCCCCTCCCCTCCCCAGCCAACCCTTGTACCAGAGCTGCTCATTCACTGTAACACTGTCGTGATTCTCTTGCAGAGGGTCGGGGGTGGTGGGGGTGGGTGGTACAAAAAGATCTGGAACAGCTCGGATCTACCGATTCAGGACGGCAGTGGGAGGATCCCCAGTGAGCAGGCCGGCTCCCCCCCCCCCACCCTGCAGTGGGGCGTGCAATGCCACATGGTTCACCTGAATACGTGAGAGCGATACTGCACATGGAATTTACACGACACACAAACACATGCATGCACGCACACACGATCAGACACAGACCTATACGGTCATACACAGAGATGGCCCCCCACACAATTCCCACACTCACTGCACACCCAGCGCTGACAGCTGCAGACTCAGACCCGCCATGCACCTCACACACGTCCGCCCCACACCACGGCGGGGCACGTGTACTCCTGCGTGCTGGGCGGCCCCCTCGAGGGCCACGCTGGACCTCTGGACAGCAGTCTGACAGGAGAGAGCGCGGTTGCTGCGGCAACCAAGGCCCCGTTACAGGCTATACTGGCTGTCTGCACAAATGAAATAAATATTTTATCAAGGCCCGGCGGCAAACTTCCAATTACTCTGCCGTCAATGGAGAGCAGAGCTGACAGGCCCGTCAACCAAGGACTCCCTGTTCATTAGCGGCCTACATGCTCGCACACACACACACACGCACACACACACGCACACGTACCCACACGCACACACACGCACCAACACCGTATCTGTCTAAACAGCTGCATAAACACTAACAACCCTAGCCCCTGGTGCTGCTAAATAAGAAATGAGAAAAAACAGGACATTTCTTACATATTAATAATTTCAATACCCTTCCTTTTGGAATACAGCATTGTAGAGGGGGGAAAAACCTACACCACACAAAAGCACGTCCGGGAGAAAGCGTGAGGTTCGGTCGGCTGTGAAAAAGGCCAACCCCCCCCCCCCCCCGGAAAGCGGCGGCGCGATTAACATGCGTGCGGCTGCTTCGGCGACGGTGCTGGGAGCTGGCATGGCGACGGCCCTCTTCAAGGTGAGAGAATGAAGGATGAAGGAATTAGGAGGCAGGGTGACTTTGAGGAGACGCAACGGGCCGCGGGCCAGGAGCGACCTGCAGGGCCAGGGGCCGGCAGGAGACGGAGGATTAGAGCGGCTCGGTACCGAAAGACCAGCCGTCTCAGAGCCGCTCTGCCAGCGAGGCGCTGAGAGGGAATGCTGTGACCGGTCCGCCTGGACTAGGCGATGACGGCGCCACCCGATGGATACAGGAATTCGTCCTCCTGGTGAGGACCGGGCAACAAAAGGTCCACGGGGCAGGGTGTGTGCCCCGAGAAGCCAAGGCAAGAACCTGACAAGAACCGTGGCTGCAGAGGACAGCGCCCTGGGGCATCAACCCCCACTGCGGAGCACGCAGGTGTTTATTTCCCAGGGTCTGGATGGGAGTTCCAGCAAAGCCTGAACCTAAACGAAATGTCACCCTAAAGCAGGGTTACAGGGAGCCGATCCACAGAGCTACATGCCCCAGGATGGAGTACCGACCCCATCACAGACACGAAAACATATTAACGATAAAAACTACCAGAAATGTGGCAAAAACAATGCGCAGTTTGGAATATCGCACACGTCACACTCCGTTTTTCTATCTTCAGTCTAGGATCAGAAAAAAAAAATCCTTTAACTTAAGGCTTTAACTTAAAGAGGACAGCGCATTCACTTAACACTGCGGCACAATCCCTGGGTCACTGAGAATGCACCTTGCAGAAGTCTTTTTTTTTTTTTTTTTTTTTTTGGGGTGCGCTGGGGAATC
Source organism: Brevimyrus niger (assembly GCA_015164015.2). NCBI lineage: Eukaryota > Metazoa > Chordata > Actinopteri > Osteoglossiformes > Mormyridae > Brevimyrus > Brevimyrus niger. The sequence goes on along the minus strand of JAABNY020000113.1, from coordinate 503,651 downwards.
GGTGGGGAGTGGGGGGGGGGGGGGGGGCATGGCAG
>JAABNY020000113.1:481434-494145 GCA_015164015.2 Brevimyrus niger | reverse complement strand
GGGCGGGGGGGGGGGTGGGGGGGGCGGGGGGGGTGGTGGGGGGGGGCGGTGGGGGGGGGGGGGGGGGGGGGGGGGGGGGGGGGGGGGGGGGTACAGACGGGCCGGTCGCAGGTCAGTACACACCTCTGTGCCACAGAGAGAGCCATTTACTGCTTCTTTGAGGGTGGGCACTAGTGATAAAGCATCTGTGTGTGTGCTGGGGGGGCACTGCTGATGAAGCATCGGTGTGTGCCAGGGGTGGGGGGTGGGCACTAGTGATAAAGCATTTGTGTGTGCTGGGGGGGAAGGGGACACTAAGCATCTGGGTGTGTGCCACACAGAAACGGTATTACCAGTGGCCACCCAAAAAAGACCAGCATATGAGTTACTGCCAGCAGTCCATTTCAGGGTCTTGTGACGAGGTTCCATTCTGAACATCATCTCAGTGCTTCACCGAAAGAACAGACCGTACAGCATACATACACAATCACACATTCAGATGACACCCAGTCTTGCGAGGATGGCCCGTCAGCACCATCAGACGGTGTCGTGTCTTAAGATCAGAAGGATTCTAGAATGGGTCCGGTTCTAGCACCTTCTGGAACAAGGTGTTCGACCTCCATTCAAATATCCTGCTGTAAATATGCTGTCGTGAAACTTGATTCTGATACCAGCACTAGTTTAATGGTAAATTATCGACAATGGCAAATATTTAGGTGCCCAAATATTAAGCACTATCTATAATTTACCATTAAACTAGTGCTGGATAATGCTGTCTGTCACATAATTTGAAGTGTGGCTTTAAAACAAATTATTACATTTGGGCCAGTGTGTTCAGTACGATGTCCTTCAGATCACTCATAAGCCCGGTGCCCAGACCATGCCTGGGAGCATTAGCGGCGGCGGCGGCTGCTGCTTTGTCATCAGTTTTCCGGTGCCATGCGCGATGGCGGGACTCACTGCATGCATGTCCGAATGCAGACAGCTGGCTGCTCGCTCGCAGGCCTGGGGGATGGCCCTAGGGGGCGATCACCCAGCAGTCAGTGCACACTGCATCCCCCCCCCAAATCAGGGAACCATGTGCAGGAGCAGCACATGGAGCATGGAATTATGCTACTTTAGAACAGCTTGCCTACAGTGTTCCCATTGGCTTAAACTTTGACTGACAGCACAGCGAGTCCCACCCACTGCAGGTCTGGAGTGCAGGTCCTTCACCCTGCTTATTCAGTAAGTGTCATCAATTTAAAACAGCACATTGCCTACACCTGTGGCAGCAGTGTTACCAACCCTCGCCCACGTCGCTCCTGCCCGTTTTTTTTTTCTTGAATCACCTACTCGTGCAAGATGGCACTTAGGCTAATGAGGCAAAACGCATGGGTCAAAGGCTTTGTGCCAAGTTCTTTAGCTACCTGCTATCCCAACGCCAAAGGTCCAAGTCTCACAGCCGTGACAAAGGCTGCCGTGCCCGTTTCTGGTCAGATATTTATTACGGTGTTAATTACCGCCATTTGTCCCACAAAAATTCTGAACGTCGCCTTCTACTTGCTGGATACCAAACGGCCCCATCACTGGGTCACTTGTCAGATGCCTCTGTTGCCGAGCGGGTTGCCATTAGCAAGTGGCAGCTTTTACCCCCCCCACCCCACACACACACACACTTTGTAATTTATGCTACATTACACACCTAAATAGGAAACACATCCACTTTCACAGCAGCACCCTGGCAGAAGGCCAAAGGAGCCACCTGAACCGGACCCATAATTCCTGGCCCTCGACCCCTGCAAACCGGAAGATTATGTGTGTCATTGCCTGGTCAAACGCCCCCCCCCCAGGTACTCAGCTGAATTACGGGGGAATGTGGAGGCGGCCAGATGCGTTAAACTGGACTAACGGAAGAGAAAATATTCATTAATACAGCAGCCAGACGGTGATGTATGATGATGAATAACTCAGTGCACAGGCTGAGCGTAACCTTGGCAACCTTTCGACACGGGTGTCAGTCTCGGCCCTTTAAGCCGACACGCGGACGTATCGGCCCCTCCAGCCCACTCTGGGTGGCACCAAAGACACTCGGCGGCGCCTCATAAGGCAGCCAGCTCAGAGTGCCTGGGCTGTTATTTAATGAAGGTCTCTAAGCTCCGCTGTCAGCTCATACTTCTGGCAGCCACTTTGTATTAATTTTTCTGCCCCATGCAAACAGCGAATTCCCCGTGATAAGGCACCCGTGCATCTCTCTGTTCCACTCCTAGAGTGAACACCTTTCTCTGGAGCTCTCGGATGCCGGGGGTGCTCAAAACAGGCAGAAATGTGCATGTGGTAGCAGGTGGTTCACAGGTGAGGGTGCTGTGCATCTGACTGGAAGGTCACTGGTTCAGATCCCACTATCAGCAATGATTTCACTGCTGGTTCCTTTAGTTGAGGCCCTTAACACCTTATTGCACCAAGGACTGGCTAACCCTGATTTCTCAAAGTATCTACTAAATAAATAAAACCTTTTTTTTTCCAGGGTCCACCATGTTCGTAGTGCAACACTGCCCAAATTGCAAATACCTGAATATCGCAGGACTGCCCAGCCGCTCACACCTTAGCCCCCAATATCGTTCCCCATCCAAATTAATTGAACGTAAGGTAATTAAATGCAACAGTTTCATTTTTTATTGCGTGTAGCAGCGGCCGCTTTAATTAAACCGATTCAAGACTTCCGGCCCTTTCAATAAAGTCGTGTATCGTTTCGTTTCTTTTTTGTTATCTTGCTAAAGCGAATGGTATGAAAAAAGGGACGGGAGACGCACTTAGATCAACACATTTTTTGATCAAATGTGGAAGCCTATTGCGTTTAATTAACCCGGCTGTAAATGAATAAAGCGGGCGCATTCTTCACACAGGCGGATGAGAAACTCGCTTTTCATTTAAGGCAGATGAGAGGATGAGACACCCGATAGGAAAGGCGCTTTAATAACGGGGTGTGAAGCAGAAAATTGGTTCGCCGCTGCACTGCGCTTCTTTGAGCCAAATTGGAGGTGAGGTCTTATTAAAAACATTAGCTGAGCCCCGTTACAAATTAACTTTGTGGAAAAAAATAAATTTATATATATCGCCAAGTAAATATAACAGCGGTTACTCTTAATAGGAGATAAAAGGAACCGATAAAGAAATGAATAAATGCATAATTTTGAGGAGAAGACAAAGGCGGTAGGGTTTATTTAGTTCTCTTTAAGCTGGCCGACGCGTCGCCTTCGCATCTGTTCGGTGGATCCAGGAAGCGGAGCGAGCCTCAGTTCGTCAGTTACAACTTACAAGACAGGAAAAACGACGTGGAAATTAATTAAATAATATTAAATCACATCTACACACTAAGCACAGATTTGGATGGACTGCCGACCCGCGGCCGGGCAGGTAACGGTGTAAAAACTGCGGTTACGCAGCCACGTAATTCTACTCACATCCGAATTAAGGCGCCAGACTTACGGTCTATCAAAACGCGCCGGAGCGAAAACGTCTCCGTCGGGTTTTCGTCTTGCTTGCACGAAATGAAAATGTCGCACAATCACCGCATTTAACAGACAACGAAACGTTGAGATGTTACAAGCTCATCGGCACCGATCGTTTCATCAAACACCCTGGCACAGACCTGCCCTGCAAAAGCTTTTTCCCCTTTATAACCCTGACACTTTCCAGAGCACCAGTTGGTCTATCTCACTTATGTTATGAACATCTCTCCCAGACCCTCCATCTACTACTTAAGACTCCAAAAGCATAATATTAGAACATATACATTTTAGGAATAAAAAGACATTTTATCTAAATTCACTGTCCCTCACTTGTGTAAATCAGGATTAACAAATTATTCAATGTGTCAATTGTTCAGAAACCTGAAACTGCATATTTTACATCATTAAACAATTTAACAGAATTATAAAGTTGAACCAAGTTATTGTATTAAAGACTACAAAACAAAGAAACACCTTTTTCTTATTAGACTCTCATTAGCGCCAATGCACCAAACCAAAACTCTTCCGGAAGGCTGAGACTGGTTTAACCGGCTGCCCAACAAAGCCCAATTATTCAACAGAACCCTGCGCTGACAGGAGTCCGGACGGGCCCGGTGGGCCGCTACTCCACTGGACGTGCTGACATGCGCTACGAAGGGCCTTACGAGAGGAACCGGGAAACCGCTCAGCTGTGATGTATTACATGGGGGGGGGGGGGCGGAGAGAAAAGTTAAGCCTACAGGAAAACTCTGGATAACTTATTGCACGGTTCAGCGCGTCAGCTAATGCTCCCCACAAGAGTTATTACGGCAGGCCCGGCCGGCACCTGCCGCCCCGCGCTGAGAGGAGTGGCGGGCGCCGTTACCGCGGAGAGGCAAATCCTGCCGTCTGCTCTGCTGGTGATGGATGTGGGCCTCACATGTCCCGGACAGTCGGTGTCTCGTATAATGAATGCTTTTGTTTGGGGAGCGAAAATACAAAACGGTAGGCTCCCTAATTGGCTCCTGTTGTCAGCTGCGGTTTGCAGTAACGTACGGAGGTGGGGGGTGGGGGGTCCACCACCGGGGGTCGAACTTCAGCGCGGGCACCGAAGTTGACGTAGACAGGGTGGGGGAGGGGCACACTTGGTCAGCCCTCATCTATATTTCAGAGGTCGACAAGCGCTTCCGAAACACCGCGGGAACCTTCCGAAACAACGCGCATACCAGGATGGCACTGTCGCAATTCACTGAGCAGACTTGTCACGGGCACCGAATGGGCAGAGGTGCATTTGCCACCTCGGAGAGATGAGAGGAAGGAGAGGAAACTGCAGGAGAGGGAGGGAGGGATGGAGGATAATGCATCAGGTCCACAACCCAGAATGACTGTGGATTGGACCCGAACAGACATCATGTCTGTGTTACCCAGCAGGTCTGAGCTTATACCCAGCATACCAGGCAAGCAGAGCCCTTACTCTTCCACCTAACCCTGCCCTGTACCCTATTACATCATTCCTTGAGAATTGTTTAAAGACATTTCTTTAAACTTAAAACACACACCCTCCCATCCTGACAGGAAGCCTCACAGCACGGCAAGTGCTAGAATGAGTTTCATAGCTGCCGTCGTCTGTTCTGCCCGTGGCGGGGGAGACGGTTTCCATGCACCTGCCACGTGTCTTCAGCAACATCCTCAATGGCCCGGGGCAGTATTCCTGGATGCTGGGCGTCGGCTCCTAACATCGCAGTTTAACGTGAGGAGCAACAAATCCAGCCACAGTCGTGGGAGGTCGTCCCTCCTCGTCGGGCTAAACTGGGGCAGCCGCATGCAGGGGCCAACCTCTCCTCCCGGGGGCTGGGGAGGAGGGGCTGGTGAAGGCTCTGTCAGCACATCCGCTAACTCTGCAGAGCGCCAAACCCGAAACGGGATGGAATAACAGCCGACTTCATTCCCCCCACGGTTCTCCAGCGACGTGGTAATGAGAGACGCTCTTCCGCGCATCTCGCTGCGGCATGCGACGCCGCCTCGCGCATGCTGGGAGCTGCGGATTAGTCACGGGACCAATGAGGCTTCGGAACACACAGCGTGTGGCATTCTGTCAGTCAGCGGCTGATTTGATCCATTTCCTGCTGGTCCCTTCATTGGTCTCCATCAGGCGGAACCGGTGACAGATGGCCGACGGTAATCCCGCCGAAAGTGGCTGTTCGAAGTTTCATTTTTTATCTCCCCATCACTAAAACAAATTCGAGCACATAAATATGCTTAGAGTCACTTGTAAGGGTTAGCGGCAGTAGCAGCGCACGGCCCGACATGGCGCCGATACACGACGACGCTCAAATTAACAGGAGGCTCTTCACGGTCACGGTTAAAGTTGGTTAATGGGAGAACCGGGCCACGGGTCTGGTTTTCACTCATGACCTGAGAATTTCTGAACCTCCTGAAGTCTGCCCTCTGTGTTGCCGCATGAGGAATGTTCACGCTAACAAGGTGTTTGTGGCCGAACAGGCCTGGGAAGACTAAGCTTCAGGGAAGCAAAAGAACAAATTAACTGGGATTAGTAAGGGTCAATAGATTTAACATTAACTACAATGAGATATTTTGTGCGACGGGACTTCCAAGTCGGGGGGATTTAAAGAGGGCTGAGAACATCAGCGGGTAAGAAATGGCGAGGTCACGCAGAAACCCCAGTAAGCCCGAGGCCACAGCAAAGGTCAACTTCTGATTACTTCCTGTGGAGCGGGGGAGGCCCGGTTTGGGGAATCCTTGGAAGTAATTCATTGAGCCAAGAACCAATCATGGCTGGGTTCTGAAAAGGCGGGCAGTGCGTGCGGCCCAATCCGGGACCCGAAACACTTGCTTTCAGCAACGTTCCCTCTTCCCTCACTTTCAGGTGAAATTCACTCAGGAGGATAAGTGAATAGAGTGGAGATAAAAATGAAAATCTCATCAGCCTTTGAGTACGAGTGACTTAACCACCATTTTTCTGAGGAGCGCAGAAGCAGCACTCCTGCATCTCCTGAAGTGTCGAAGAGCTGTTCCCTGAGCCCCCGTCTGAGCTCTTTTCAGACCTCCACACGCAGGAGTGCCGTGGTACGGATGACCATGACACTCTGAAGAGGTTCCCTGCGGCACGGCAGCCTATGACCAGAGACGTCCTGCCTGCCGCTGATCTTGAAGGACCTCCTCAGTGTGAGCCCGACTGCTCCTCCTAGTCTTCATGGTCTCCTTGGCACCTTCAAATGGGGTTAAGCTCTACACCACTTAACCAGCGCATGGAAGCGATTAAGAACAAAAATTAAATTTACAAACAATTTTCAGAGAACTACCCAAGGCATTTAAGAGCCTAATTCATTTTTATACTTAGATAATGCTGGGCAATTTTAGATTATCTGGTATAAGGTTCTAATTAAGAGACGGAGAATGTATTTTGTTCCCATGGGTATTCCTATCCTTTGCTAATATAAACACTACGAGAGATGGAAGAGATTAACAAGAGTTAACAATTTTGGAACAGAAATATTTTAAACCTCCTTTCATTATCACTCTCAAAAAAAAATGCTATTAGCTTAGGCTTCTATGCTAATTACGCTTTACAGGGTCACGGTGAATCTGGAGCCTATCCCAGAATTGAGTGGGTACAAGCAATGGGACACCCTGGACAGGATGCCAGTCGGATGCATGGCACACACTCATAAAACGCGCTCGGTGGGCAATTTAAAGACGTCAATTCAAGTAAATCGGGATACAAAGCAGAATCCCACACAAACAAGGCAAGAACCCTCTACGGGAATTGATTCCTTAAGAGTGGCCATACTTGCCTGTTCTTAACCTCACGTATCATCCATTCTCGACATTAGTCGCAATGGCTGTAATGAATGCTCCATCCATTGTCAGTAACGGCTCACCCAGTGTCGTGTCACGGGCCGGCCGTTAAATGATAAAAATATGCACACTATTCCTCTTGGTCGTGATGGCCATTGGACATGGGCATCGGGCCCCCTCCCTCTTAACGGGGGCGTCACTCTGTCCACTGTGGCGGGAAGAGATGCTGAGTCACCCTTCGAGGAGGCAGGGGGGTCCAGTCTGAAAGGTCGCAGCCCTGACCCAAGGGGGTGGCACAGGGAGCCCGAAATGAACGAAGTCGGAGCCAACACCGGCCAAGTAGGAACTCCTGGCATCGCACGTTAAAGTTTCTGCCAATGTGTTTGGGGCCAAAAAAAAAAAAAAGTGTTGGAACAACATTATTTCAACTCGGTAGTCTGCTAATATAAATTACTGTAGCGAAACCTTACAAGCACTTATCTGCAGCAGTTATAAATGAAAAAGTCAATGCTGAGAAATGTTACTGGCCATTTTTAAATACCTTTATCACCTTGATACGTGCGCATATACATGCAAAGATGCAGCTCATATCCAGCTTCCTCAGTATAGGGCAACAGTCTCTCTTTCTGTTTAGACAGGAGCTGGTAATGAAGTTTATGGCCTTGGTCATGTGGTGTTAAATGGACTAGAGTGTTTGGCTGTTGGGGAATTACCTGAGTGTTTAAGCCCTTGTTCCCACTGACATAAATGCAGTGAGGACCCCTGCCCATTCTGGTCTTATCCAGCATTTTAACACTGGACTGGCGGGCAGGGCCACCCTGGGCAATGTATTAAACTCCTGTCTACAAGCAACACAGAAGGCACATGTGCAAAAGTTGTCCTTCGCAGCTAGTGTTTCCCATTCCATACCATCATTTGTGAAATCTACCATCAATAATTTAATTTTTTTTTAAATCGATGTTCTACATTTTTTATTGCAAATAAGGATTTTTTGTGCAGTTTTCCATTAGACTTATCTTTGGATCTCTGAATGGCCTGATTAAAAGAACCAGATTACTATCAGACATGGACACATAATTAGCGCACTGATCTAATATCCGTTTCCCCCGAGAGAGAGGCGATCCTCCTCCCTTAGATCGGTCCTTGCGGGAATACGATAACAAGGGGTCTTGCCTGAATGCTCAGTCCTAAATGTTAGTGCCCAACCCCTTGCTGTGGACAGGCAGAGAATTAGGGAGACTCAGCAGGGACTAAAGTGAAAATATGTTCTGGTGCCAGGCAATTTATCATAACAAATCTCAGCATAGTGTTGACCAATCTCATCCACTGTTTTCATTCAATGAAAACAGAAACAAAAAAAAAAAAATTCTATATTGCAGAAAGCCCCATCCGTGTGCTCACTGTGTCAGAAGGGTGGAAAGTTCCTTAGCGGGGAAACGGTTTGAGGTTCGAAAGCAATTTCAGCCCATCTCTGTCCGCGGAACGAATGTACAAGTGAGCGAGGAGCGACGCACTCGCAGCGCAAAGAGAGGTGAAGAGGGCCAGCGGGGAGCTCGGCAAGCCAGGCCCCGGGCTGCGGCTCCCCGTCGCCGCGGCGACAGTGCGGAACACTCGGAGCTGTCACCTAGCTGACGGGGGGAAGGAGGCGGCGCGACTCACGGCGCCACTGGGAGGTGGCAGGGAAGCCGCAGGAGGCCCGGCTTCTACCGCGTCAATAAACTGAGTGCTTACTCGGTGAGGAGCAGCCACTGCGGAACGAAGCGCGCCGTAATGCGACAGAAATGCAACGGTGCGGAGGGGGCATTCCATATACCTGAAAAATAAATCAAGCAAAACCAGGTAGAAAATTTCTCTTTCACTGAAGCAGTAAATGTGAAGCGACGGGAAGTAAAGCTGCGAGGCGGGGCTGGGTTCGCAGGATCCCTCCCGCGGCTAAGCGCGGAGCCTCGGGCCTATGGGAGATAGCTAGCCGACGCGGATGGGACCCTTTGGAGCCTTCGGGGTTAAAAAGGGTCAGCTGGGCGGCTCTGGGGGCGACGGGTGATTCTGCAGCGCGGGCAAAGTGTGCGGACGCTTGCAAGTTCACTCCCTCGACCTGACAATAAACTAATGTTTCTCTTGCCAGTTCTTGGGGATCCACATTTTTGCTCCCTGCCAGTTCCCAGCGGACCTCTACCTGGTGCTTGCTGTTCTCCATTGTTGGTGAAGCCAACCAGCAGACGAAAAACATCGTCTCCGGTTCACATACAGAACTACAGGATGAAAACTAAGGGAAATTCACAACCCACACATATTTTCACCCCTTTCACATGGTTCTAAGGAACCCCCAAATAAACAGAAATACAATCATAATTATCAGTATTTCTCTCCTAAGCTGTGAACAAAGTTCTAAAAAAGCAGGCTGAGCACAAAAAAAGTTGAGTGCAGTAGGTCACTCTTATCAGCTACATATTGGCAGATGCACTACTATTGGAGGGATGCATCTATTCCCCATGACACACCCCATCAGTCCGGAAACGAGATGAAGGTTCACCTAGCAAACGCCTGGAGCCGAGAATGAATCCAGCAAACAGAACCAGGTGAAGAGGCCAGATCATTCAAATTGATAAGAGATTTTAGACTAGCCTGGAAAACTTATAGAGGTACATTACAATACCTCGATTTTATTTACGCTGCTTATCCGGCAGAATATTAAAAACGGAGGGGTGCGAGTCGGAGGCGGAAGGATACCATCCTCCCCTGTCACCTTACAGCAATCGATTATTCAGCTGCTAAAATGGCTTGTGTAAAGCCCATTAAGAAGCCATGTGCAGATCCATTACCTCTCTCATGTTACAAGTGAAAACTGCAAAGTCAACAATGGACAATTTTGCTAGCTGCACCTAGAGGACGGGATCGGCTAAAATAAATCTATTCTTATACATCAATTAATTAAACGCTCGCCATTTCGACGACTATTACATTACAGGATGGGGCTCTGGGAATTAATTTTTTTTTTTTTTTTTGGGGATACTTGCTACCTCGTCAGAGATAACTACATTTCACGGAGGAGGGGGAAAAAAAAAATATATAAATGGTGTAGGAGATTGCTATCCGTGCAAGTTATTACCCTATAAATGAATGCACCATTGAGTCAAATTTAATTTACCGGGATACAAAGTTCGGGGAGAGCGCAGGCGAGGGGGAGCCAAGGGTGTGGGGGGGAAATTACACGCCATGGGGTGGGCATACGCGCAGCCTCTCCTGCCACTGCCTAAAACAATCTGCATTAATTACACGGCTCCGGCAAGGCCGGGCACCACGGGGCCCCGATGCCAGCGCCTGTCACACGGGCGCATCCTGATAAATCCCCATGGGAGGGAAACGATACAGGAAAACAAAAATAACCGTTCCGGGGGGGCGTCCTGTGCGTCTCCTGTGACCGGTGACAGGAACACACCGATGTGAGACGCCGGGGTCAGAAGGTGGCGCCGTGCATGGCCAGGGGCACCGGCGACGGGGAGAAGTCCCACGCCACGCACTGCGAGGCCAGGGGAGTCTCCCCATGAAGAAAAAAACGCAGACATTTTCTTCAGGGATCCGAGTCCTTCGGGGTGAGAGGCTGACGCTTCAGCTCTCATAGGCATTAACCTACTTCCTGCTACAACCTTATTCAAACAGATATTTTATACTTAAAACTCTGAAAGACTAAACAAATCATCCGCCTTCCATAAGTTTGTCAGTTACGGTGTGTCCGTCAGCCTGGAGCCCCTCCCAGGAAGCAGGGGACACCCTGGGAGGCATGCCAGTCCATCGTGGGGCAGGCAGGCGGGCTTGTGCACACACACACCCCCACACCCACACACACACCCCCACACCCACACCCGCACCCACACGCACCCACACACACCCACACATCAAGGAAAATTTAAAGACACTGTGCTGCCAGAATAGAACAATGCTATTTATCCAACCTAAGTTTTCACTTGTGTATTTCAGGTTAAGCACCATCCTCTTGGGGGTAACGGCTGAGCACCTCTATGTCCTTATACAACAGCAGACCATTTGCACAAAATAAACGTGAACAAGCCTGTGCCTAAGGACAGGACAAATATAATGCTGCGAGAATCCCAAGTATTACTCACTGCAAATTGGTACATTTAATTCATAAAAAAAAATTGCAGATTGTTACTAATCCTGCACAAGAAATCATCAACGTATCCAGAAGTGTTTCGCTACTCACCTGATGTGGGACTCTGCCTTTGTGGCAGCTTCCCGGTACTGGTCACTGGTCATCTGGTAGTACTCCAGGTTCTGAAGAAACAAAACAGGCAGACAGACAGACAACATGGTGAAAGTGGGATTACTGAAGCTCACAATCGGAGATTTAATGTACACAAGTGCAACGGTTGACGTGCTAATGGAAGCCGCAGCATTGGCTTCAGCTTCACTCCAGAAGCACGTGTACGTTTGCTTCAGGGCTGCATCACAGCGAGGAGAAGACAGAGGTAAGCAGAGGTAAGAAACAGACAGCACAAGAAGTCAAACTATTTCTGACAAGTTTTTCACATTGAGATTTTCCGATTCTCTGCTTTATAATGCCAAATAATACAAAGTGGATGCTCTTGAATTAGACCTCCGTTTGTCACATGACAGACAGTGTCATATTAAGGACCTGGCCTGTGACACCCCCTAGGTGTCTTTAACAGCAATAATTCACAGATCCCTTCGGAGCATCCAGGTCCTCTCAGGAAGCGCAAGAACAAGCAGGGATACAAAAAAAGCCATTTGTGAGCTAATCAGCCCTGCATGTGTGTCTAATTACCGGCCACTTCGAAAATCCACAAAAAAAAAGTTCCTTGTGAAGTGTGCATCAATTTTTGACCCGAGAACTAAATGTCAATCTCGCTACAAATTAATTTTAAATGACAACAGCTAGATGGAGGCATTGGCGACGCTTGACAGACAACAACCCCGGGAGCTCTTCAGGAAAATTACACTTGAGGAGAAATGATTGGGTCCCGCTCTCGAAGCGACCCTCACGCCGATCGCAGTGCCACGGCCCAGATTAAGTAATTTATGGAGCCACGCGATAATTCTAGCAAGCGCGGTGGCCGGACTGGTGTTTAATGGAAAAGGAGAGCGTGCTCGAGATTAACGGGCGGCGGTGGCAGGTGTTTAACAACAGCTGTAAGCGGGGGCCTCTCACACGCATCTCCAGACGCTAATCGCCACGCCAGCTCCGAGAGGGAGCGCTGAAGAAAATGAGCTCTGGGCCGGGAGGCCACAGCAGCCCCCACCGCTCGCCCGGCGTGTCACGAAAACACACGGCCTCGCACGTCACGGGGGAACAGAACGGGAGCCGGGGAGGGGGGAGGGCACAGGTCCGGCAACATGCTGCATCAATGCATGACCCCAAACCTGACCTGATCTGATAGGGATCCTGACATAGGAAAGCTAGTTG
>JAABNY020000113.1:464785-476574 GCA_015164015.2 Brevimyrus niger | reverse complement strand
GGTGGGGGCCGAGGAAGGGGAGGGGAAAGGGAAGGAGAGAGGAAGGGAGAGGGGGGAAGGGGGGGAGGGGCTGGCTCTTTACCAGGCCCCCCCCCTCCGCGCTACAGGAAGTTCCGACTGACGCTAATGCGATTTTGGGGACCGTGAAGGACTCAGCCGGTCGGCAAAAGGTGAAACCAAGGGGGAGGGACAAATCCCCTCCATAATTTGAGAGTGACCCATCCCATCTCGTGCCGGGGGGGGGGGGGGCTACATAGATGAACCGTCATGTCCAGGAGCCACGTGTCGATCGTCGACTCCCAGGTCGAACAACTGTCCCCTTGCCCACACAGAGACCTCGTCTTTTTACACATTTAGATGCCTTTGCTGTTGTTTTCATCCTAAAGTACCATTCAAATCGCTACTCATTCTTATAGGCCGAGCACCAAGGGTACAACAGGAGAAGCCCTCGCGGAAGACCATCTTAAGTATACGATGCCATGTCCTTAACCATTGCTCCACCTGCTGGCCAATATATTCTCTCGATATACAAGAGTGGCCTGCGTCATGCCGGGCCTGTGATGCGTGGGGAGGGGAGACATGCCCTGGGGGCTCCGCACCTTCCTCTCCAGTGCCGTCAGCTGCTCCTTGTAAAAGGCTGCCAGCTCCTTCAGCTCCGCCTCCTTTCGCGCCAGCTCTTTAGCCTGCCGGGAGAAGGAGGAACAATGGGGCGTCAGCAGGGGGCCAAAAAGACGCCTGGACGCCTGGACGCCGGCCGCTCATGGGTCATGTGACTGGTGGATGGATGGATGCTGTAAATTCCTGTAAAACACAATATCTATCTAAACACATGTCCACATACAAGTGTGCGGCTGAGGAGAAGCGCACCCCATACCCCACAAGATCTACTGGAGCTGCAGAGACGGCTGGGGGGGTGGGGGGCCCAAATTACACACAATGCAATCATCATCTACTCCAGCCACTGTCTGCATGCAGGAAGAATAACTTCAATCAGCGCGCAGATGATATGCAATTTTCTAGATGAATACCTTTAAAGCGTGTCGATGGTGACGCCGCCTGTGTGCATGCGCCCTCCCCCCCCCTTTTGTTAATGCACAATGAAAACATGACATTTGAATAAAGAACAGAAAGTAAGATTAACAGCAAGCGGGTCCTGCTCACCCAAGCGTCCAGTTCTGCAGGCTGGAGGAGAAGCAGAAGAGAAAGTGGGGGGGGGGGACAAGGCAGCATTAAAAAGTGATTCATGGAGTCTGGCTCCCGATGCAGCCTGTGATTTGCTGATGATAAAATAACAGGGTTAAGTAAGAGTGGGCCGCCATTCCTCATCATTAAACAGACACCGGACTCCTGTTCCTGTTTTTGTTTATAAATCGCAAGCCATAATTCAATCTCATGAGGACCCGTTCGCCAAGCAGAACGCCCCCACCCCAGCCCCCGCCGTCTTCATTACGCCCCACTCAGATGTCGGATAAAATCAGTCGGACGATTCGCAAATGAGCTCCACGCGAGGCGAGGACGCCAAGCAAAGGGAGTTGGGGGGGGGGGTTTCATTTTGTTTTTTAAAGCTGGTTCAATTCAATGGCGAATGGGAAACGGCTGGTTCCGGAACATTCTAACCCGCCTGGTTCCGGAACATTCTAACCCGTCAGCGAGACCCTGGAACCACTTTAATAAGCAGGAATGTGAACGAGACTGATCTGAAGGCAAGAGCAAACCAAAGACTGATCTGAAGGCAAGCAGAACCATGTACCGGGGGGCGGAAGGATGGAATGGGGAGAAGAGGAGAGGAACAGTGATGAGGAACAGAAAATAAAAGATGCAGGAGAACAACAGACAGGGGCTTAGGGGAGGGGTCACAGCAAGGAGAGGGGGTGGGGATCTGGATGCGAGTTCTGGGGAAAAGCAGGATCTGATATTAAAGGATCCATAACGAGGCAGAGTTGAAGTGACGGAATGCACTGATCAGCCGATTCTGGTCCAGTCCAGTGAGGCCACGGCCCCCCCACCCCCAGATGCTAGGTATCGGCAGGTAAGCGTATCGCACGACACAAAGGAAGAAAACTGGCCCAAAATGCTTCAGATTCACGTCATCCATCCAGAAATGTCACATTTAAATCATTTTTTTTTTCCTCGAAAGATATTCCTCACTCTCTTTGCCAACTGATGCCAAAAACAGCAGTGAAATTGACTGGTCAATTTCACCCTCAGTTTTCACATAGAAGCCATACCAATCTCATTAAAGTTTTTCAGGAGATTCTGTGTAACCATGCGTAAGTGAATGGGAGGTCCCAACTCATAAGGTCAGAGGGTAGCCCAAAAGTCATTACCTCAGAAACCATTTAAAGTAACGACTCAAAAACGTTTTGCGTTTGTGTCTGATATCAAAATAAAGCATTCTGAATTATTAAATCTAACCCGGGCCAACTTTCCGTCTACCTGCTGACACGTACTCACACGTCGCATTTGTGCACGACAAACTGTAGTGTCACATCACGTGATCCACACGTCCCCGAGTCAGCCGCAGTAAACGCCGCCTTCCTTCCGGCCTCCGAGCACCGAAGCAGCGAAATTGCTCAGTCACCTGAAACCGGGGGGGCTCGTCTATCCCGCCTCGCTGAAACCGTCTCTGCTAATTGGCCCCCGCTCCTCGCCGGCGCGGCCGTGAACGGGACGGAGGAGACCGAGAGTGGCTGTAAGGTATTGGCTCACCCCTTGAATCTCGCCTGCCATACTGTGTCAATTCCACGTTGGGTAAATTGTAGCCAATAACAGCTGTGGTGCTGAAAAACTGCAACGGTGTGAGAAAAGTGACTAGAAAACAGATTAACTAGACGCCGGCCCCCCACCCCCCCAGACAGCCAGCAAGTAAAATATGTGAAGGCGCAATTTCCTCTAGAAAATATCAGTTTATGCACCATATACTATACGGACAAATGCAAATATTTACATGGGTTATGCAAATGTTTTAAAAAATACTTCCTAATGGGGGCGCTGTGGTGGCCTCACAGCTCCAGAGCTATGGGTTTGGATCCCCTACCCAGGCCTACTGTTTGTATAATGTCTAACGGTGCGATCTATGGCAGACCGGCGTCCCATCCAAGGTGTCCCCTGCTTCAGACTGATCGCGACTGGATAAGCAGAGTGCAAGACGGATTTCATCGCAGCATCGAAAAACAGCACCGCCGCCAAAGTCAGGGAACAGGCGCTTTGGGTGACGGCGGATTTAATGTGGCAATTTGGACCTCAGGTTTCACACACAGACTTCCTTCTAAATCTGTCTTTACCCAGAAGCCTCTGTGTCACAAACGGGAATAAGCTCCCATGTGATGAAGCGGGCACGCTTGGTAAAATAAGCAGGTGGGGGGGCTGCACGGCCACGGAGTGCGCCGTTCGGGGGGGCGGGCGGCGTGACGCCGTTACACCCAGCGCCATCTGTTTAACTGGCCCGTTCCCGCCTAGCTGGAGGACTTCTGCCATTTACACTCGGCGGCCAGTCTCCGCTCCGTTAACCGCGGGGGGGGGGGCGGCATCGCAGCAATTCCAAAACCAGTGCCCGGGCGCCATAAAATTAGAGCCATTTCCAAACACAAAGGGGGGGCCCCAGATAAAATGGCCGTTAGCTCCGAGCGCTGGGATCCATACGCGGTAACGCACTGCTGCTGGGGAACCGCGCGCTCAGCCCGGACTCCCATGCACGCCTCATTAAGCGCGTCCATTACCCCAACCCTAGGCCCGCCTCCCCCAGACGTTCCGCGTGCCGTGGAAAACGTTCCAGCATTTTCCACGCCAATCCCATCATCCCTGTGTCAGAAACCATGTGGCGTGCGTGTGCCTGTCCCACGCCTCCGCTCAAAACCCGAGTTCCACTCGCTCCTCGAGGCCTCTCCCGCAAAATGGCACCCCCCCAATGTCAATAGGGATAGTTGCAGGGCAGAGAGCCACTGGCCCCCCATATGCGTCTACCTTTGATTATGAGTATGCCTTGCCCTCTCTGATCAATCAGACCCCTCGACTGCACAGAGAGGCCAAGGAATGGATCAGCAGACACCAGGGTCCAGACTTGTATACCACACACACCCACACAAATCCAGGGACCGTGCAGGTTAAACCACAAAGTAAAGCCCCACGCCTTAGCAA
The DNA here is from genome assembly GCA_015164015.2 of Brevimyrus niger. Taxonomy (NCBI): domain Eukaryota; kingdom Metazoa; phylum Chordata; class Actinopteri; order Osteoglossiformes; family Mormyridae; genus Brevimyrus; species Brevimyrus niger. Next base: position 472,437 of record JAABNY020000113.1, on the reverse strand, counting down.
GCCTGCGTCCGGTGATCCTTAGCGCTTTATATACTTAGAGCGTCGGGCAGAGACCAGGGAAAACGCTGGAAAATTAAACCCAATCAAAGTGAGAGAGCAGAGAGGCGGCGGCTTAGCGAGGAGCTAAACGGATAACATGCAACCTTTGCGCGTGGAGCTACGGGGAGAGCTCTTCCCCGGAAATCAATTATGTAAACTAAATATTATGCAAATCAGACATAAAAACCAAGGGTGTCTGCTTATGTGCAGCTTTGAGACAAAGTTTGCGGTGGGAGGGAGCAGATCTCTGCACAGAAATCCATTAAAGGCTTGTGCCTGAAATGAATGAATCTACTCATTAATCGGCCCAGTTCAGTCCCGGCAAACGGCCTCTCTGTCAACTCCGTAAGCTTGCGTGAATAAGGTACGCGTGGTCCTGCAGTGGCTCCATGATCACCAGCAGGGCGAGGCCTCTTAGCAGGGCTAGGGTTACTACAGCACCCCCTCCTGTGCGGAGGACCACCGACCAACTTGGATGACCAACTGTAAGCTCATATTCCACCAATACTGTGCCTCAGTTGGTTAGGATGCTGTGCTCATAATCAGAAGGTTGCTGGTTCAAATCCAAAGATCAACAGAGTGGTTTTACCTTTGGGCCTTAACCCCAGTTGCTCAAAGAACTGTCTGACCCTGTGTCACTTTGGATAAAAATGCTGGCTGAAGAAGTAAAATATATATTTAAAACAAGGCAGACGGTACATCAGGCTGTAGAACATGTACAGTAAATACAGAAACATGCATGTCCGGGCCACGTGCCATGAAGACACTCAGGTGTGTCACTCGCCACGTGATGACGCCTAGCGATAGGCAGCATTAAGTATGCTGTCAATCATAAGCCAATGAGGGATTTAGCCTGCAATCCAGACTGCTGGGGGGGGGCGTGTTTGTCTTTGGTGACAAACCAAGAAAGGAGAAATGAGGCAAAGGGTTTATCTATTAATGTAGATGGCGTTCCCCTGCCGGGGCTCCAGGTCCCCTGTGACCCGGACCAGCATGAAGCAGGCGGAGGCCGGATGGATGGATGGATGGAGTAACGGATGGTGACAAATGCAGTGGAGCTGAGCGACTTCATTCCCTCCCTCATCATCCTTTGCCTGATCACAGGTTAACCAGCCTGGCTTTTTGGCTGATATGGGAGGGCTGGGAATGGTGGCTGGGAATGGTGGCTGGGAATGGTGACTGGGAATGGTGACTGGGAATGGTGACTGGGAATGGTGACTGGGAATGGTGGGCACCACCGGTGGGTTTCAGCTTAACTCCCCGGAAACTTTAAGATTCCCTCTTGGTTTAAGACAGGCAGTGATTACAGTAAACATTATAAAGAGCACAGAGTAAATGCCACCCACAGCGGCTTCTGGACACTTCTACCTTCAATAATTACCTGGAAGCCAGTGCTTGGCGCTGAACCCTCCCACTCAGAGTCAGACGGGACCTTTTGTTTATTTAAGGCGTTTGTTCACAGCTTCGGGCACCGTGACAAATCCACAGTCGGCTGGTTGCTAAGAAGGAAAACGTGAACCCTATTCCCCCCCGACTAAACCCGGTAATAAGGATTCATACCAACAATAAATATTACAGGTTAAATCATCTTCTCCTTTAAAAGAACAAGCTGCAAAACACACATATATTTGCTGAAGAAAACAAGTTAGCCAACAAACTTTAAAAAGTTTTAATTTTCTCAGATTTTTCACAGTGGCACAATAAGAAATATGCCATTAATAGAAAAAGGAAAACTTTTAAAAATAAAACGGAGGATGTGGGAAAACTGTCAATTTGTAATGAGAATTCGTCAAACAATGACCTTAAATACTTATGGGCCAAATAATTAAGGAAAAATTAATGAGCAAAAGCTATGAATTGTACTACTTTGGACCCACTGAGTCGTGCATGACGGCTAAAGTAAAAGAAAACTCACCAGTGGCTCGTTAGAAGTAAAATTTATACCATTTCCTCACTAAAATGTCTTAATGCTGTGTTTGAGTTATTAATTCGCCGGTACCCATTTAAGCGCGGCTGACCTTTAGCGCGGCTGGGATCTGAAGACTGTTTGCTTCGAAGCCACACGAGCGTCTCTCCGGTCAGCGGTCAACCTGCCAGCCATTAGCGGAGCGTTAAGCCTCCCCGAGCTTCAGCCCGTTAACACGGCCACTGGCTTTACGCCGCGGCAATCTAGGCGCGGCTGTTACAGCCGTCACCAACTTGACAACAAAAATCGTGGGAAACGACAGACAGCAAAAAGTCCGGTCTGACCCTCCAAGTGAGAATGCAGAGCAAATGATAAATAAACAACCAATTTTGGCATAATATTTTATAGCATTGATAGCATTTTTAAGATCGGTTTTGCATTTAAAAGTGCAAAAATTCTTCAGTAAAATGTGATATCCCCTGGTCACAGGAAGCAGTCAGAAGACAAACTGATGGATGGTATATTGATTACTTTCATGCAACTGCAATATACACCCAATGGTTTGATAATGCAGATAGTCTGCTTCCCTAAACAGCCAATCATGTGGCTACAGCCAAGCGCATACGCCCTGCGAACAGGGTCAAGAGGTTCACTTGCTGTTCCGCTACGCATTAGGATGGAAGAGACATCCAAGTGACACAACGCTTCACAGAAACGGCAAAACTCCTGCCATTTCCATGCACTTAAGTGTGTGGAGTTTACAGAGAATCGCGATGCATGGGTGTCCAATCAGCAGCATCTCTGTGGCCGAAAAGACCTAGCTAATGAGGTAGGTCAGAGGAGAATGGCCGGACTCGTTAAAACTAACAGGAAAGATACCAGTGCAAAAAGAACAGCCCAGTACAGCAGTAGTGTACAGCAGTAGTGTACACAGCAGTGTACAGAAAGGCTTCTCTCAATGCACAACTTGTTTACCCTTGAAGCGGTTTTGCAGGCATAAGTAACTAGCTAGGTATACGCAATAAAATGTCCCCGAGTGTATGTTACCAGAAAACTGTTTGTTTCCTATATAAATAAACTTCTCCTATAAGGAGCTCCGATAGACCAGAGGCCTGTATTTCACTCAAGGCAAAACAGCCTAACACACTTAAAAGCATGTGTAGTTACTTTGTGTACTTGGCTACGAGATCAAAAGGACCTCTGGGGCAGTTATGGCTTCAGAAAGACCATTGTATTCATTACCTCCGAGAGTACAGGTATTGTGTGCATTTATGATCTCACAGAGGCTCGTCAGTGAGCTCACAAGTAAAGCGGTGTATTAATGACCTCACAGGGAGCACATCTTTATTAATGAGCTCGGCAACCAATCAGTAAGATCAGAGCCATCATAAATATTTATGACCTCATGGGTATTAAGGAGAATGGGATAAATCGCAGGGACAGTTCTACAAGCTCACAGGCATCACATGTAGATGTGACCTATCAGGGACTAGAGGAGCATTTGCGATATGATCGATAAGATCACTGAAACATTTACAACCTTAAAACTATACTTCTTCCGAACATTACTAAGCACGTCACGAACAGCGACATGAGCTCACAGGTTTTGTATGCACTTATGATCTCACAGGTTGGTAGTTATAGGCTTAGAACGATCTCTGAGGCCGTTAGGAACTCTCAGGGACCAGCTACATATGAGCTCAGAAGGATCAGCCACCATAATTGAGCACCGGCCGCTGCAGGGCATGAATGAGGGAGGTGCAGCATCCCATGGGAGGGGGGGGGGCACAGCTGGCTGGAAAACTGCTGCTGATTCACAGTAAAACAGCACCTCAGCCTCAAAACTCAGATTCACCGGTACATCGCAGCTAGTGTATTTTACCATTCTAGCATACCACACTTCGTTCAGTCCACTTGGTAACTGTGCCACAGCATGGATGCAACAATGCACGGGCTGGTGATTTCACACCGCAGGGACCTGCTCCAATTCCTGGACTCCGCCGTTTCGAACCTTTGCTGCCATCTAGTGGACGCAAGAGGAGGGACTGCAGCATTTGAAGCATAAACAATACGACAGGGGTTAGCAAAATGATGAGCTGAGGGCGCTGAAGTATTCATTGAAATTATCCTATGGAAACACAAATTTTAGTTTTGGCTGTTTTGCAAAGTAAAACTGCCAATAATTCACACGTAGCATGACTGTGGCCTAATTTATACGTTTACATATATATTTACAGTACATCCAAAGTGATGTGCGATAGAGAAAGCAGAGACAGGCACTCCCCAGACCAACTGGGGGTTAAGAGCCTTGCTGAAAGGCCCAATGGTGATAACACTCTGCTGACCATAAGACATGAACCAGCGACCTTCACATCACTGGCACATGGACCCCAAACTGACACGAGCTTAAATCCATTTTCGGCACGACGACAGTCATGCCCAGCCAGCTAAGCTATATACTATTTCAAGCAGCAGCAAACGGGGTTCAGTGCCACACGCAATACAGGGGGGGTGGGGGAACTGGATGCATCCAGGTATCAATGTAGGACTCCCCCAATCTGGTCAGGAGGAACAGAATCCAATAGAGTTTGCAGATTAGTAGGTATGTCTAAACAGAGTAAACGTGGTAATTATCCGACTAAGGTGTGTTTGAGCAGGGAAATTGAAAACCGTGTTGGATTCTGGCCCTCCAGGGGACTCAGGCTGGGGTACGACCCAAACGGGACGGGAAGCCAGGCCACCCGGGTCCCTGTGGCCCCAGCCCTGAATAGGCCCTTGCCTGTGAAGCACCAGTACATCACTCAGTATGAAGCCCCGCCTTGCAGTCCTGACCAGGTACATCATTTGGGTCGAGCAGCAAATGGAACGGAGCCGGGGATGGAGCACGCGTGTTCCTCACCGAGAGCTCACGACGGCCACACCAAAGAAACGTCCGCAAGCCTCTGACACACTGAGAAACGGATTTGAAATAACCTCCTGCGGTCATGCTGGAGACCAGTCCTCCATCATCATTCATCCCAAGGGAAGACCACCAGGCCGCCTGCCAGCGATACCCAGTGGGCGTCGCCGTGCGCTGTACTGGCGGTCGCACTCCTGTCTGGGGACGGGCACAGTCACCAAACTGAAGAACTGGGCCTTTCGGGCACAAAACGAGCCAATTTCATACAATTAACGTTCTAAACAACCATTCCAGTCAAAAGAACAAATCTAGATGAACTCAGTCTTTATCCTGAGGATAAACGGTGATTTAAGACTTAAGACCCGGCAGACAAATTTGGCTACAAACAAGAAATTTATCAGCTAGCAGACACTGAAACGAGGTTTCGCTTTAACTATTTACTCCTTCGTTTCATGGTTTCCGATCAAACAGCAAGAAATGTTCACCAAATGGCCCTAATAATGCAACCCGTCATTATAAATTTAAAACCGATGCCAATTATATTTGCCTAAGAAGCAATATAAATGACTTAGACGGCAGGCAGATCACAGGTATTTAGTTGTCACATAATTCCCAGGAGCCATTCCACCATCTTCCACACCCACTCTGTCTTTCCAAAGCACCAAAGATTCATGGGAAACTGAGGACAATGAGGTGAGGTCCTTTCCCCCCCTCTTTTCATAACTGGAGTATAACAAATGTGATTTCATTTTAAGACTTCTACTTGCAAATGGTTTCCCCTTCCCCACGTTGAAGATAAATTACATCTCTAACTTTTTTCTCCGCCAAAAAACGAAAAAACCTCAGCTTCAGCAAGCAATTTATTAGAAAAATAGTAATGGGCAGACTACTGTAATTCTGTTTTACATAGTAATTCCATTTCCCATAACTACAGTATGCGATTCCATTATCCACTAAAGCTGACAGTGTCATACTGTAATAACACGTAATTCAATTGAAACGGCGCGTCTTTGTTTGCATGGTTTGTAAGCCAGAATTCCTGCCACCTCCCTTTAGTAATCCACCAAACACTTCATGTTATCACTTAAGTATCAGTGTTTAAGCAGTAAATTTCCTACTGCGGCTGTAACACATTAACCGCCCCCCCACCCATCCGCATTACACTAGTCCAGAGTGAATAAACATTTAGCAAGATCTCTGCAAAGCCAATTAAGCACTTGGCAGCTAAGACAGCTGTTGGGAAATTTAATTTTAAAACTACGCATTAACAACTATTGCTTGTAGGGAGGTGTCCAAAGAGCAGCTGTTGACATTCAATTCAATTCATCCATCCTTCCATCCATTTTCTGGAAGCGCTTGCCCAGTTCAGGGTCTCTGTGGGGTCCGGAGCCTATCCCAGAGGGATGGGGCGCCTACCCCTTGCCGTCAATTCCATTCAATTTGATTTTATTTGTATAGCGCTTTTTCATATTACATTGTCTCAAAGTGCTTTATATTATCCCTGCCCAGAGCCCCCAGTGAGCAAAGCCAGAGGAGACAGTGGCAAGGAAAAACTCCCTAGAAGGAAGAAACCTTGGGAGGAACCAGACTCAAAGGGGAAGACCATCCTCCAGGGGGCAGCAGAGGAAGTCAACATTATATGACAAGTGCCATCACTTCATTTTCAATGCTGTGGCTGACATTAAATTTACGTTTTAGTTCTTCGTTCAAAGAGACATACAAGTGAGGATTTGAAAGCAGAATCAAGCAACATGTCTGGAGCCACTGATCTTGTTTAAGGGTACAGCAGTGATACGATTACTCTGCTGGCCATGGGATTTAAACACACAACCTTCAGGTTACTGGGACAGAGCCACAAACTGCTGGACTATACACCACTCCCATACCCCCATACCCCATTCCATCTGTAGTGATTGCTTTGAGTGTACATGCTATGCAAATTTATTTCAAAGAGCTCATTTGCCTTTTAAATAAAAGCAAAAAATGTCCAGGTGCAAGCTTTAAAATAACTGATAAACACATCAGGGTCAATTTGTGTAACTTCGGATTTACTTCGGCTGCCTCTTTTAGAGAGACCAGATACTGAAGAGCGACTTTGACAGTGGCTGGTTGGTGGCTGTTGGACATTTCTAGTTTTTATTTGACTCTGCACTGTGGATGCAGCATCAGTAGCAGTGCTGGGAATCCGGGAGCAAAGAAAGAGGAAATGGGGGGGGTCCACGTGGTCTAAAAACACTGCAAAGGGGTGCCGAGGTTATCAAACTCAGAGGACAGTGTGTGTGTGTGTGTGTGTGTGTGTGTGTGTGTGACAGAGAGAGAGAGGAGAATAAGGGACAGTCGGTGAGTCAGGAAGGAGAGAGGGAGGGAGACAGACAGAAGGAGAGCAAGAGACAGAATGAAATAGACAGACAGGCAGTGAGAGAGAGAAAGGAGACGAGTAGCGAGAGAGAGCGAGAGAAGAGAAGCAGACGGAGAGAAAGACAGATAGAAAGAGCTAGAGAGACAGATGGACAAACAGGTAGTGAATGAGACAGATGGAGAGACAGGCAGTGAGAGAGGGAGAGAGACAGAGGAGGACAAACAGAAAGAGAGCAAGAGAGAGACAGATGGACAGCCAGGTAATGTGTGTGTGTGTGTGTGTGTCAGTGTGCGAGAGAGAGAGAGAGAGAGAGAGAGAGACAGAGATAGTGAGTGAGAAAGACAGAGTGTGACACAGAGAGTGGGGAATGGAGGGGGGGGGGGGGGGGGGGGGTGTGAGGCCGAGGATTTTTTTTTTTGATTTAAGGTGGTGGGTGCGGCGTATTCACA
>JAABNY020000113.1:418025-458297 GCA_015164015.2 Brevimyrus niger | reverse complement strand
GCAAAAAAAAAAATAAAATAGAAAGAAACAGGCAGAGACAAAAAAAGGACACACCCCACAAGGCCGGGGGGGGAGGGGGGGGGGGGGGGGCGGGGCACACTCACCAGCTGCTGGGCCCTGTCAGCCTCCTCGCGGGCCCGGGCACGCTCCCGCAACACGGCCGCGCTCTGCTCCTCACGGCCGGCCTCCTGCTCCCGCCGGGCGACGCGGGCCAGCTCCTCCTGGACCAGAGCACGTTCCCGCTCATACCTGCACAGCGACACACAGGCTGGGGAGGCGGACGGACAGGCGTTCTGTCGCGATCCCGCCGATCGGGAGGATGACTGACCGCAGTCAACACTCAGGGACAGTGCCGCTCCACCCTCCCTGCAACCCCCCAGCTGCTGCACACATTCCACCACCCACATAACAGCCCTTTGTGAGCTGAAATAGCAGCACTGGGGGGGGGATTCCTGGAATATATGAGGCTTTCATGAGAATATTTAGAAATCTCTAGTATTTCTGCTGGTTTAGAGAGAATGGCACACATCGCGGTCCCCTCGCACCCCAGACCGAGAAACACTGACGTAATCTTTTTCGCGACAATTCCCAGACCCCCTGCAAGGTGCCGCTAATGACCCACCGAGGTTCTTCAGGTTCCACGGTGGTTACTTTAAAAGGATGCAATTAAAGTTCTTCATATGCAATGCTTCCTCTATAAAACCTTGTTTAAAATGACACATTCCTGTCCCCAGCTCATCAAATAAACGTGGTTCGACACCTACCTCCGGCGCAGCTCATCTTGCATCTCGGAGGTGCTGGGTCCTGGCCGCTTACCTGCAAAGGCAGTCTTTTCAGGAAAGACCTCTTGCTCTGGTAGGGCTGCGATTCGCATGGTTCTCAATTACACCAAGACCACCGTTAGTCTGTCCCAATATTATATTATATTATATTGCTTTTCAATATTAAATTATGCCCTATTGTTCCCTTTTTTGATTAGCATGTCATGGCAATGTAGCCAGATTGGATCTACGCTTCAGGTGTCGACAAGGCGGTGCAGAGTACCTGCTTCCTCCGAGCGGCTCTCCGGGGCGGCTGGTCTCTGGGCTGTATCCCGCATCCGCTGCAGAACATCCTCTGAGAGCTGAATGGGACACATGTTAATATAAATGCTGTCCCCTCACAAAGAGCTCTCTGTCCTAGTTCCTGGTGCTGAGGACTCGACTCTGTAGACCAGGCATGGGCAAACTTATCCGCAAATGGCCGGTGTGTGTGTGTGTGTGTGTGTGCGGGTTTTCGCTACAACTCCCTAATTAGATTACTAATTAGAGGGCTGATTGGCTGAAGAGTCCTCACACCTGGGTTTTAACAGCTGACATACAGGTTATCCCAAAACCCTGCATACACACCGGCCCTTTGCAGAAAAGACTGTGCACCCCTGCTGTAGATTAATCTAGATTAAAACCACAGATTAATCTTTTACTCCAGTACAATATGCTGATTGTGTTCATACCGATGTTCTTTGTCGAGTCATTATTGATGCTAATCGATAGCCCTAACCCAAAAAAAGCATTGGTCGATAGAACACCCAACAGACTTACACTTTATAAATCTGACATCTGTTGCTCTCAAATAGGGGGTAAACAAAATAAAGGGTTGGAGACATTTGGGGTCAAAAATGTTGCTTCTTTTTCATGTCTAACAAGATTTTTTCTAGGTGTACAGGACAGAAACGAGAATAGTGCAGCCTTGGTTTACATATACGAATCTTCTTTAAATGATTTTTAAAAATACTAATACGATCTTGTATGCTCTGTCCTCACAAAGACCTTCAAAGGGGTTAAAGGAGTTATGGGATGTTCCTTAAATGAAATGGGGAGTGAAACGTTCATCCATTTCTTTGCGGACCTTGATGAGTTTCCAGTTTCTTTCGCTTGTTTTTAATCGCCGTGCAATGACGGCAAACACTTCAGGCATAATCAAAATGCAGACTGCGCACAGTATAAAGTAAATGTAAAAGAAATAACACAAATAACCACATGGACTTCAAAGTCAAGTGCAGTCTTCTTTAACCATCACTATTGTGGTTAACTCTCCTAACATCAGCATACGCCGAGCCGTGTCCTGCATCTCATATGCTAGAAATTTCGCTGCTTTCGACGACTTTTAACCCCGCAGCGAGATGTAATTAACCCGCACAGCTGTAGGTACCGCCGTTCCGGATCCTATCTACGAAAATCGCCGGGACCTTGAGGTTTCACCATCATGGTCCGGTCATAGGAAACATTTTGTCAAAAGTAACATTTTATTTCACCCCCAGTTAGCTATACGGCCTCATCGCATGGTGGTAAACGTGCACTTTCCCAGACCCTCGGTGCCGTGTGCCATTCGCGCTGCCCACTATGGCTTGGACATGACAGATGTCATTACCTTGACTCCGTTAAGGATTCTGACCCGATCCTCCTCGTCGAGACCGAAGGACACTCTCCGGGTCGAGCTCTCACCGGCCCCCATATTTGGCGCCTGTGCCGCCGGTACTTTAATGTTAAAGGAGACCGGGTTTATCTAGAATAGAATTTCTTATAGCGGACTCTAAGAAAGGTCACCGTCTTGGACAAGGCAGTATTCTGAACTGCCATTGGAGGATTTGCAACGAAACGCCAATTGCGTTTTATGATGGTCCTTACGCGGTCGCAAAGGACGCTGGGATCTGTTGTCCTTGTTTTTTTCCCCGAACCCTCGATTTTCTGTTTAAAAATTACTTTTTAAATAATGTTTCAAACTTAAACAATAGATAAAACTTGTTAAATACTTAATCGCAACAGAACAAATTTGGTAATTGATGTGGTAATTAATTTGATAATAATTTTATATTCGAACATCTACAATGTGTATCAGAGAAATAGAATTGCAGCAACACGTGGACCACTAGAGGGCCTCAGTTTACATAAAATTCAACAGCAAATATATTTTGCTATTTGTCTTTGGAAAATGCATTCAAAATCACCACTATTTAACCATGTCTAAGGGTCTGTTCAATGCTGCTGAGCAAGGGCGGGGCATGCAAAAAGCGACAGACAATGAACTCAGTCAACACAACACACAGTATCAGCTATTACAATAAGACTGATAAACACATTATGCAATCATTTGCTGCACATAAAAAACTTTTTTCTTTTTTGGTCTGGCAGAAAGTGGCACCTGAAGCAATTAATTCATTAAAACAATTATTATCTTCCCTGGTGGTTGTGACTGACAATAATCTCTGTGTTGAGCATTGGACTTATTGGGAATCTTTGTTTTGTTGCTTTGTGCTTAAAGTTGGACTCTGCATCCTGGTTCAGAAGGTCTGGGCTTAACACAATAAATCCACATCTCATTAGACCTCCAGCGACCTCAGGAGTCTGGGGGGTTGCCGAATGAGCTCACTTACAAAAACAGTTATTAATTAAATCCGTATACAGGCCCCAGAATTAGTGAGTATAGAAGCATCACCTTACCACCTACTGCAGCTAGGTGTTTGATTGGACAAAGGACTCAACATGACAAACCATGTGCCACCCCATTGGTGGTCTGCCCCCTTTGCTACCAATCACTGGATTTAAAAGAATTGTTCTGAAAAGCATGCAGGCAGGTGGCCAAAGGAAATGGACAGATCTGGTTCCAACAAACAAAAGGGAATTATCACAGAGGTCGTGCAAGCAGATTCAGGGCCAAATTTGAGACCAGAGGAATAGCTGCAATCAAGTCATTGTTTTACCAGAGGATACGGCTAGTTTTTCTATATATACCAGGAAATATAACTATACGTAGAAGCATCACATTCTGTAAAAACTGTTAAACTAAGAACTCGTATCTCATTTAAACTTGAGAAGCAAAAATCAGAACACTCAGCTTTTGTGTGCAAAATATTTTCTTTAATTAAAAAAATAAAATACACACACCACACATGTACAGAAAACACCCCCCCCCCCATAAAGCAGAGAGACTGTGGGTCTCGTGGATCCTCGTTGATTGCCATCAATGTCTCTTTCATGTACATCCGATTACTCAGCATATCTGCAGAATTACTCAATCTGAAATTAAAATGTAGGAACTGTGCGGATAATGAAAACAATGAGAGTCTCCAGTACAAGAAACGGTACTAAAAACTCCACAAAATCTGATTGTAGGGATGTGAGCAGCTTTTGGTCACAGGCCTTAAAGGCAGCGTCCAGGGAGTTCTGAGGCTCTCAAACTTAGGGACTCAAAAAGCACACTGAAGTCGATCAAGTGTGAAATATTAATAAAGCAAGATCAGAAAGGTAAATAATTGAGAGACAGTTACTTGCATCAAGTGGTTGAGCACTCGGCTGCAACTAAATTTTATAGACATTCACCTCCTGGACCATAACTAAGAAGACTCATCTTAAACAATCTTGGAAATTCAGGAATCACTGATTTAGCTCAACACTGAAGTGCAAAGGAGCCATGGGGCTACGTCTTCTGCAAGGCCAAGAGTCTAATCTCATTTGCACAAAAGCCTCGTGTGGGGAGCCTATTACATGTAGTAATGTAAAAGAACGTCCTGCAATACACACAGCGCAGGCTATTCAAAGGCCACCTATCTCACAGTCCCCCCAAAGCCTTCCTTTAAAAGCACAGGAGGGCTGATCAAATCTCGGATGTAAATACGTTCCAGGACCAAAGCTGAAGTATCGGAACGGTCTCAGAGAACCAATGATTCAAAGTCGCAGATATCATGCAAAGATACGGAGAGGTAGCTAAGAGTCCCAGCTGATCACTGACGTTAATTTTCACATTATTTTTCCAGTCGATTTCCTTTAAAATTATTTTAATGGAGAAACACTTAAGGTGGTTGTGGATCGTGCAGCTCAAATGCATCTTCTGGATAAAACACAAGGCTGATTCCCATGGGACCAAGCTCTCTTTGGGAAAGCTCCAGCGTACTGCTCCCTTCCCTGCATCTATGAGGGACTGTGCTGCCAGGGATGGTCTCATTCCCTCAGCCAGCCCCTCTTAGGAGTTGAAGGCCCTCCAGCGGTCACTGTCCACACTGTTGATGCTGCCCACCGGATAAGGCTCTGACACAACATCATCTAGGTACGCAGAGGAGCTGTCGATGCGTGTGCTGGAGTAGGAGTCGGGATAGAGGTCCTTCCTGCCCACGGCGTAGGTGGGGGGTAAACGTACATCCGAGTCCTCTGGCTCGTCTACCTGGGATCTGTAGGAGAAGAGGATCTTTGGCTCCGAGCTGCAAATGGAGACAAACAGTCATTGCTGGTGATGGAGGTGTTTTTAATGACACAAATGATCTCAAAGATAGTATCAGGAACTCAAACTGCGGTCAAATATTATCCTTCACAGCCAAGTAGCATGCGGAATATTATAATTAACTGCCTAATAATCATCTGAGCCATGTTAAAAAGGCAAGGAATTCATACTGAAGTCCAATTAACTCCTGGCTAAGTAATTAAGGAAAATATGCAAGCAAGAAAACTACATACCCAAAAAAGCCTTTAAGGAATGTGATATAGATGAGTGGGGCAAAGGCAGAGAAGTAGAGGAATGTGGTCACATCAACACAGCTGCAAGGAAACAAACCCAGGAATCAGCACAAATATAACCAACCAAATGGCAGTGTGAGGAAGAGCCATGGCAAAAAATAAATAAATTTACAATTTGGCCTACTAAAACCAGCACAGAGTGTGCATGGTCATATTACGTCCAACCAAGTATGAATCCTGGGTTTAACATATCAAATGTAAGCCTAATTCAAAAAGGATAAAAAACTGACCAGAGTCCCTCAATGATGTCTGCACACAGCAGAGCGCTACCGATCCCCTGTACCAAGTTTAGCAGGGACAGGATGGCAGCGTATATGTAGAAGGTCTTCTTGGCTGTAGGTACAACACTGTGCATTAAAACTTGGCATATTAAGCAAGAAAGACTGTCTATCTACTGATCTCAACTGATCAAATTGCCTATACAACAAGTCCTCTTGGTAATTTTATTAAGCTGTACCACGAAGGAAATCAGTACCTTTTGTGTTGGGCTCTTACTAATAATGAAAAAAGAACTATTTACACTCACATGGTAGGAAAATCCTCTCTCTCACAGGAGTCTTGGGAAGGATGACTATGAAGGAGTAAACCTTAAATTCAGAGGAAAAAAATTAAACCTCAAAAAAATCATTCAATGTGATTCTTCAAGCAGCTGGTTTTGGTCTCCATAGAAGGCTGTGTTCCTGATTAAGCGTCAAAAATACGCCCAACTTACCAAGAAGAAGAAGCAGGAGCTAGCCAGCCAAAAAAGGCGCCCCCCATGGCCATAAATGTTAAAGTCCTCGGCCGACAGGTGCCTGTCAGGGTAGAGGATCTCCAGGGTCCCCTGGAAGGCAGCATCACACAGGCAGGTCACTCTCTCAGAATCAGTGGGTCACATATGCGTCATTTGCCAGTTAATCCTGAATCTACATTGGACATTGAGTCCCTCTTCATAATTCAATCTTTGCTTTTCCATGACAATATAATTTCTGTACCAGCCAAAATGTCGATTTAGTTTATTTTTATGCAGCGAAATATAAACCAAAATAAACAACCAACACTCATCAGCATATTATCAGCAGTTTGCAAAGATCCCTGTTACTAGCCAAATAGTGATGTCAGAGTCTGATGTTAAAGCACCAAGAATCTCCACGGACATTAATTACAACAGATCTGCAGGTAACAATTTAAACATGCAAATGCTCGCATTTTCAAAATCCATAAGGGATCGTCCAATTGAACGGCTAATAAAATCCATTCACTAACATATTGCTAGTTTTCCTCTACAAGGCAAAATCACAAGTTGCAGACCCACTATCATTATCAAGACAGCCTCTGACCTGTGTGACAGAATATCCCAGAGACAGCACTGTTGTGATCGCCAGAACACGCTTAATGCTCGACTTGCTTTCAAGGTGACCTTGGAACAAGAGGGAAACAAAACGCAAAAAAAGAAATAAAACCCAAAGATAAATGCAGATGTCAAGGTACAAAAGATGTGATATAATAACAAAGTACTGCTTATGTTTAATGAGTTTGTCAGCTGACCAGGACTGCAATAACTACATTGAAAAAGTACAAAAATGAAACACATTGGTAATTCACATAAATTCCACAGACAAGATATTGTTTTTATTTATTATTTTCGTTTGTTTGTCAAATATACTTTTATAGATCTTACATTCCAGGAAATGTCATCGGCCTTTTAAGGAAGCTGGAGTACAGAAATTATACTTTATATTTTTACCCAAAATTTGCATATACATATTTTTTTGCTGAGAGATAATGGGGTTTCCTGCAAAATGACAAATGTACAAAATGTGTCTTACCGAAGGCCAGCCCCAGGATAATGACGCTCAACTCGATGGCCAGCAGGAAGAAGCGTGTGATCTCCCACAGCACCTGAAGGGAGGACATTCCGGCCAATCAGACAGCAACACCCCAGGCTGCACTGGCGAATCCAGAGAACACTTTAGCGATACTTTATTAATTAATTTAAATTAATTCAACTTAATTTATAATTCATTTATCCACGTGCCGTTATGGTCTGCGTGGCGTAAACTTTGTCACCATGATTGTTTGCAGGGATTATAAGCATGCAAAGCCCAGATTTGGGGTCCAGTGGAATATTTGCATATTTCCTATATGCATGTGCAAGAAATTGATAATAGGAATTGATAATGTATGACTAGGTGTTTCCAGTAGGTGGCAGCACTAACTTTCATAGCGCTGAGGTCAGAGATGGAAGAGTGAAATAAGACTAGTTGTAATTACGGATGCCTTTGATTAGCAGCTGTGTGAAGAGGTGAAAAAGAACCTGCATATACATATCATCCCACTGAAAAAGCACAAGGACATATTCCATAGCATAAATTCACATGTAAGCTTCATTCAGACCAAGAAGTCAACATCTGGCATCTGCTGGTCTGATGGAATATAATACTTTCTGCACCAGCTGTACATGACAGCCTTCATTCACCTACAAATGTAGTAGGCATGCAAATGTACAGGCAGGCAACTACAACTAGGCTTAAGACTAGGGAAGGCTGACATGTAATACCTACGTGACAAAGAAAACAGTTCTCTTTAAAGAGGGGAAACTCAGAAAAACACTTAGTGTAAAATCACGGGAGATTTTGCATACTGGCTCTTGTCCTTAATTTGTGCATGAGTCATCTTATAACAACAAAACATGCTGAATAATCATTCAAGGAAAACAAGCAACTGTGTGTTCATAATGAGAAATACAAAACAAAAAAGAGGGAACAAAAACAAGAATCTGGAAAGTTCCTAAAAACACACAGCTTGCATCAGGGAGATCCTCCTGATTGGAGACGTCTCGTCTTACCTTGTCGATAATGGTAGCGGCACTGGAGGCGCTGACCGTCATGGAGACGACGGCACGGGTGATCCCGACCGCAGCGACGACAAATACCTGCAGAACATGTTCACGGTACCCGTTGAAAACCACTGAGCGAAGCAGGAGTCAGTGGAGCACGTTTTTAAAAACAACAAGTTGCAGCAAAATTTCTTTGTTATCCGCCTAAACATTCAAAGTCAGGCAGCTGGCAAATCCTCGCTTACATTTCCGATACAACTCGATAAAGCTGACCTACCATCATTCGCACAGACAGACGATGTCAACAATGCAAAATAAACACATGCATATACACACGGCACTACGCATATGCATGAAAGAGACTGTTATGCTGATGGTTACCTGCTCTGGACCGCCCACTGCTCGACACCGCATGCACTAGTTAACCACACTGAAAACTCGTCCAGTAAAGCCACCAGTTGCTATTGTCAATGGCTGAAAGTGTCAGATAAATGCGAAGTCCCACAATGCTCTAAGATAGTCCTCCTCACCAGTATGTAGAAGGTGATGAAAATTGGGCTTGGGGTGAGGTGGATCTTGGCTCGAGCTGATGGCAGTTTCCACAACAGGAACCCGAAAAATGCCACATTGGGCACCAGCAGCAGTAAATCCCAGAAACGCACCCTGGCGAGGAAAAGGTGACGTTACAATAGTCTGCAGTACCACATTATCTGATACACCGTTTCAGAGTTAATGACACATAGGTAAGGTAGAGGTAAGCGCAATGCTCGCCACTGCTCAGCAAAAACCTCTCGGGACCGACACAAATAACACTGATATGTACGGGGGAAATCTTAGAGCTGACAGTGTGAATTGAACCATGTCAACAGGGCAAAACCAATTCCAGCAAAAGCTTTTATTGCTTTCAGATTCAATAGCATCCGTTGCAGGATGAATATTGAAAATGAAAGTATAATAAAAGAATAGCAGTCCAGGCGCAACCAAACTATATTTATACTGCCTTTCGATTTAATTGTATCATTGATTTGAGAGAATTTTTTATGCAAACTGATTATGCAAATAAAGAATACAATCTGAAAATGACTCAAAGCAAGGACGCGGAGGTGCTGTAATTGATATTATAGCCAAGTCTTACTGATTTGGATATTAGAATAAGGGGGACCGTCCCTACATACCAGGAGTCGCCGATGTCTTCGTAAAGGACCTGCAGACACTTGTGCGTCTTGGTGCCGTTGTTTCCGCCGTTCACCCCCCAAACGGGGCTAACGGAGCCGTTCTCCATCACCGCTGCCGCCGATCCCCGAAAGCTCAGCGCCGCGTCGGCAGCACCCAGCGTCCTGCGGCGCTTCCCGCCCCCGCCTCAGACCGCCCTGGCAGGAAGAGCGGAGGGCAAATCCGCGGTCACTCCGCCGCCTACTTCACAGTCACGGTTAATAAGCTCACACACTGCCCGCTTCTGCTCTCCGGAACCGTCTCGACGAATTATACGTACCGCAAGGCAAAGCAAAAAAGAAAATCCCATCGCGGGGATTCATTGAATGCACCATAGCTAAGGACCTGTCCCTTTTCCCTCCATACACATCCAGACTGGGGGGTGCGCAGGCAAATCCCAGAAATGGCACCACGTGCGCCACCAAATGTCACCCGCGCGCTGGCGCAGCGTCCCTCCCGTCGCCGATTCCCATCAGAATGAAAGCCCGCTTCATTAACAAAAGCCTGCCGCGTTATTAACCTAGTTTGAGTAGCCAGTGACGAAATGTTGAATTACTTTCAACTTTTACAGGAATAACACAGCGATCCCATGATCATGACACAAAACACCCGCTTCATAAATATACTGAGATCATTAGAGTGTGACGATACATTACCTTTAAAGAAACCTAAATAGAGTAAAGTGACTCAAAGCACCATATGAATAATATATATGGATTATAAATACACACAAATATGTAGCGATATACAAAGGGATTCAGTATCTAGACAGATCAGATAGCTGCAATGTATTCGAGCTGATACTTACTAAATGAAGTTTCACTACATAAACGAAGAAAAGTAATATGTAGATCCCTTGACTGAATATCCAAGGCTACTGTACTAAAAAGACAGTTGAATAGTAATTTTTACTATTGTTAACGAAGAACAAAGTTGGAAAAACAAAAAGGAAAGCAGCTAATAGCGCCGGCTGGCGAATTTTCCCCGTCAGCTGACAGCGGCCGCCCCGCAAGCCCCGCCCCCGCTGCTTTTTTTGGAAAAGCGCGTCATACTTTTTAGGAGCCTGGGAAACGACGTGAAAGAACGCTGCGAGAGCCCTTCCAAACATTTTCATTTTATTTGGTAAAATACACTGGTTTTAAGTTTACCTTACGGATGTATAATAATAGGGATGCATATTGATATTTGACATCGCAATCTGGCGAATCGCGTTGTTAGAAGCCTGCAAGTTCCCGTTTCATTTTGAATATTTGCTTGATGGTGCATTGTGGGATTTGTAGTGCTTTGTTTCTTTTATTGACAAAAATCGCGTGTTTTAAATTTTTTAAATAACTAGGTCGTATACGCTACAAATCTAATATTGACAATGAGATATGTGTAATGCTTGAATGTAACATAAGCATAAATGAACAGAAAATTTATTAAAGAGCCCCTGTTCTGGTCGTTGACCGAGTCTTATTAGTTTTTCCTGGTTGCTGACACATTTAATTCTCGGAACAAACCTGTAAAATGCCGAAACTCATTCATTTGATTAATCACATAAACCTTAAATAAATTGATCTAATCAAACTCAACTTCAAATGGACACATTAATTAAGTGGAATAGAGGATCTGACGCGGCTGTCTACTGCGGGTAAATTACAGGTGTCATTCTCAACAAAGACCTTCTTTCAGACTCCACAAGCACTGGCACAGTGGCAAGAGAAAGGTGTGACAATTGGTCTGTTCTCCCTTCCTTCTCCAGTTAATCGTGTGCGTACGTGTTAATCAATGAACCCACGGAAGATGATGTAATGCAACAAACAAATAAAAGCAGGCTGGTAAAGTTGCTTATCTTTTAAAAACAACGTTAGTTGCTGCAGTTAAATATAATGTAAGACCATGAACCAATAAACGAGAAATTTCAGACAAGTGTGTATATATATATTATAACTATAAAATGTTAAAATCTCTATTATATGTAATATCATTATATGTCAATTTTATATTTTATATGACATATAATACCATCATTATATGTCCATTTTATATAGTAAGGTATAGGGCTATATTTTTCCATAGTTTATGTTAGATTTGTCATTTTTTTTTCATCTCTAACCCTGGTCATGGATTTGGTTTAATACTTTTATTACAGAAATAAATTGTAATATGATAAAACTAACTACCACAGAGGCAAAATCAACTGTTTAACTAGGCCTGCATAATACAGGCTTACAGTGACTGCCTAACCCACATCAGGAGGGATCCTATGAACTACTGCAAATTTTACAAACTACTTTACAACCAAAAGGCTCCTGCGCTTGGCTAATTAGTTCAGTTCTTCTTGTGCTTTTGTTTCTGGTTTGTTTCCTTGATTGAAAGACTCATCCAGCTGTTTCACATTAACATTAGTGATGGATGCACAATTATAGGAGACTGACCAATCAGCACACAGCAAGAACTCAGTACTTAAGTGAAATCCAGGTCCTTTAGATAGAAATGGTATCTTATAAACCTTGTCATAGCTCATAGTGTCCCCCCCCCCAAACAAGGGTTAGATGGTTACTGTATGATGTTAATATCCACATCACACATTATGTACATGCAGTGATCACATGGCAAGGACCGCAACAGTGACTCAATATCATATTGCATGTTAAAAATCAAGGGGTTTGCAGGCACTGCTTTGCGTCAGCACAGCTCACCACAACACCAACATTATCCGAGAAATTCTATTGGCAGACAATACAGGTACTATTTGGCTGTGTTATATTATAGGTACATTTTTATTTTTAATAAATATTACAATAGTTATCATAAAAATGTGAAATTTCACAAAAGCTACCCAATATGGTGCAGCCCTAGGAATCGCATAATTCGAGCTCATCTTCAAAATAATTGTAAAAATCAGAGTTCACTAGATGTACTCATTCGCATCATGGTGGGGCTCCATCTCCCACTTATGCAGCACCCGATTGATTTCAAAATTTCACACAGGATCTTGTTTTTTGGTCCATTTTTAGAAGTGCCTGACCAACGTATCGGCCAAAGGAGAGCTCCTCACAGCCACCATCTTGATCAATCTTCCGCAGACGCAGCATCACCGCTTCAGTCAAAGACGTCTGGCATTCTTTCCTCTTTCTTGATCTCTGGCAGTGGTGATATGGAGACTCAGGTGAGCTCTGGTCTGACATTTCAGATGGGGATGGGGATGGGGAAGGTGGTGGAGGCAGCAGGCATAAGTTTTCTGAAAATGTCTTCTGCTCCATGTCAGCGACTGAGGATCCTGACATGATGCATTCCGACTCCAATGTTAGGGCCTGCCGTTTCCGGGGGACAACTGGGGAAGTTGTTCCAGGCCCGCACCCAGGTGGAGGCCCAGGGGGGAGGGGCTGCACGTCGAGGGGGTCCAGCTGAAATAATTTTGTAGGGGGCCTGGGATTTTTCCGCGGCGGGCCTGCTTGTGTCACAGCTTCACAGGAGCCCTCGGTCTGAAATGACGATAACAGGATGCATTACGTAATGTACAGGCACCAGGTAACATGCTGAAAAGCAATGCAGTCCCAGAGCACTACCTAAAAAGTAGACGTTGTTTCCTTCCTTGCAGTCGCTTCAAGAAACTGATTCCGCAATACCCACATGCACGGTGCACAAAACACATTTTATTGCAATCAATAATTTCGAACTGAAATTAGCCGATATTCGCATCGCTTGTTGGTTCCGACTAAACAAACAAACGATGCGAATATCGGCTAATTTCAGTTCAGTTCAACACAAATATTCTGTTCAGATAAGTTTTTGGTTTAGCTGCTGGAGCTACCCCTTATAAACAACTAGCTAGTTCAATAGTGTCACACAGCGAATTAAGTTGGGTTAGTGCAATTCGCTACTTACCACATCACTGGCCACGTTGGAGTCCGTATCCCTGTGACTTACGTAACTTGACAGCCAGCCCAGCATGGCTAGGATAGGTGAGCTTTTGTTGCCTCTTCTTCCAGCGGTTTTCCGTTTTGCTTTCACATATCTGTCTCTCAGATATTTCCACCTCACCCTACAGTAACTTTCATCTTTGCCCAAAGTTTGGGCGATTTGCTTCCATGAATTCCCGCACAGGAATATATCCCTGTGCTCTTTCAAAAACGCGTTATATATGTGCGGGTTCCTCCGCACCTCCTCACACAGCCTATTATCCAAATCACCCATAATGCCTATTCTTCTTTTACCCTTTCTTTCTGGATCTTGGCTATGTGAAAATCAATGCTGCCACCTAATGGAAAACCTTAATAATGCATCAAGTCTTTGCACGTTACTGAATTGGGGTCGGCGCCCACAAAAGTACCTCGGTAGGGCCGACAGCTACGTCATCAGGGGAGTGGGGAAGGGTGTGGTAATTAAGTTTAGCACGGACATTCTAAGTTAAGTAGGCTGTCAAACGATCCGCACCATTGTCATTTAATCGCATATGCAGTTGTTCATATTCAGAATACAAATTCAACTCTATTAAAAATATTATCAGAGTTGCCAACTCTGGTCAGAATCAGAATCAGCTTTATTCGCCAAGTACGCTGGGGCACGCAAGGAATTTATATAAATACATATTTTAAAAATTATGGAGCAGTTTTTTATAACTTTGTAATTATAATCTGTAGGGTTTGAAAACTGCCCCAACAGTTTTGGTGTAGCTAATTTTAGGTTTCTAACGACTAACGGAATAATATTGATTTGCTGTAAGAATTCCCACGTGGGTCCGAAAGTACGCCTGTCATGTCAGATGCGCGAGTTGGCGACCATGTATTATATACATTTACATCATAAATAGCATAAATTAGCTCTTTAAAACTCATCTACCTTAGAACAAAACCACACACTTAAATGAGAGCATTTTCTTAACTGTCTCTTCAATGACTTTATTTTCCCCAACATAGTTTTATATCAGATGGAAGTACAGCAGCCTGACATCCACCCTCAAAGTGGTGGTGAGCCCTGGTCACATTCAGCCATGTTTGCCAGCCTCAGCAAAGCTCCTCTCCAGTCCCTTCAGCATCTTACTGTGCTACTGCTGCGACAAAAGGGTTAGCTCTGGCAAACCTTGGGGGTTAAAGGCAACAAAAGGCATTGTTAATTACAAGTACAAAGTATCACAGAACGAGAATAGACACTATTAAATGTGCTTTTTATAATTGTAAATAAATGTCAAGTTTGCATTGCACTGAAATGGAAGTTGAAGCATATTCAAATAATGACAAATAACGTTTATAAAATTGAGGAAAAGAATAAGGTCAGCCACCCTTTTTTCTTTATAAATTTAATATATTGCCCTTTTAACCATTATATTGATTGCTCTGTCGTTATTTTACTCCAGATCCATAGGTTCACCTTAAGTAATGAAGATTATTATTTTTTTTATCCTAGGCTTGAGAAGCAGCTATTTGAAAAACTTTATGAAAATACATACATTATGGTTGGAATAAAATTCAACACAACAGTAAAATGAAATCTATGAAATGACTGAAACTAGCTTTAACAACAATGGAAATAAAAAAACACAAACAATCCCAAAATTAGACATAAATAAAATGGCACTTCAGGTCCAGTTACTCCCAGAAGAAAATTTAGCTTATAAAGGAGACCTCTGCAATATACATATATTAGCCCACCTGTAAACATTTGGTCCTTTCAGACGTGTTTCGATACATTATTAAATGTCAAAGAATTATTCTAGTGGTTTGCTGTATAGCAGACATGCAGATATATATTTATGCAATCAATGCAAAAAATGTACATAGAGTGGTTTCTTGTGAAAAACCCAAGTTTGAATTTCAAAACAAAAATATGTATATTGTCTGGGTGCTGGAACAAACACTTGGCATAAGAATATAAGCATTTATTCCATTTGCAAGACACTTATATTCAGCAGGTCAGTTTGGTCCTGACATGGCCTGGTTCTTAACTATAGATGTGTGTCTTGAGCGATGGCACACAGACTAGGACTGACTCTGGGTTCGATGAACTTTATGCAAACGGAGGCCCTGCATCGTTTGCGATGGCTGCAAGACACGGGTAGTGTTACAGTGTACGGACATTTGCGATATCGCTTTGCAAAATTTTGCACATTTTGTGTCAGATAATATCAAGTGCTAAAAAATAAACGAGCAAAAAAAAAAAAAAAAAAAAAAAAAAAAAAATACCCAGTTTGTCAGGAAGGTTGGACATTTACTTCACAGGCTGCGTCTTTGGTCTGTTACAGGATTGCTGTGCAGAATTGCATGAATGGACTTGGTCGACCGTCCCAGGGAAGTCCCATTGGCACCAGGCAGGATCACTGCTAAGCCGTATTTTTAGAGCTCCAGAGAGGATTCTTCCCTTTGGGATCAATTAAGGTCATTCTAATAGTAATTCTAATATGAGGTGGGGGGGGGGGGGCTACGCCAGCTCTGAGAGGTCCAGCGGCGGGAGGACCTCCCTCCAAAAGGTGAAGTGGCTGTAGTCTGGGCAGTCCAGGGAGATGGCCCTACCCCGTGCCACCAGGGGGAACACATGCTCCACCAGCTCACTCAGCCGCGAGTACCTGACACAGAGATGAAGAGCAGCCCGTCACACAGTGCCGCCCACGCGTCCATGCCAGACGCCGAGGACAAGCTACTCACGACAATTTGTTTCCCTTGGTTTTCTCCTGGATGAGCTCTCCTTTGGGATTGACGGTGAAGATTCTCATCTCCGGCACGCCCACCTGCTTATAAGCGTAAGCGTCCTGCAGAAGACGGCAAAAAAAAACACGGATGCCGGATCACCGCGTGAAACCGCTACAGAATATTAAGTGGCGACCGTCCAAAAATATCTTACATTGGTCCTGTTTCCAAAGGCTGCATAGAAAGGCTGCTTGTGCGGGCTGAAGAGGTCACGGATGTCGCTCAGGCAGGCGACCTTGAACACCTCTGGCTTCTTTTCAATCACTTCCCTGCAGGAGACCACAAAGACATCCCATATTACCCTTAGAGCTAGTGAAATAAACCCCCCCCCCCCCCCCCCCCCCAAGGGGGCCACACCAGGACTCCCGGCTCCCCACTACCCGGGGGGGGTGTCCCATTCTGAAGGTCACGGAGGCGCAGCTGAGCCGAAGCTCAAAGCAGCTCCGACGCTGACCCCCCCCCCCCCACACACACACACACACACACACACACACACACACACACACACACACACACACCCCCCCCCCTCCGCTCCTTTTTCTCTACCCCCCCCCCCCGGGAGGCCCCCCCAACCCCCCCCCATACCCCCCTATGGAGTGGAAAAAACCCCCCCCCCCCCCCCCCCAGTAGGGGGCGATCGTGGCATAGGAGGTTACCTGTGCAGTGCAGAGAAAAGGCTGCTGGGAGCGAGCAGAACGGGCCCTTTGGGCAGGACCGTCCCCTTGTCGTTGACCCAGTGCAGGTAGCCCTTTGTGATGTCCGCCATGCCGATGGCACGCGCTGAGCAGTACAGGAACTTGTAGCCATTCCTGATGGAAAGACAGGGAGTAGTGGACACTGCACTAAGCAGGGCACTGAGCCTGACTATCAGCACAGGCTACTAAAAGACAGGTACATAGAACTGTCATCCCCGTGGGATAGGGAGAACACATCCCAAATGCACAGGATCACAAAATGTTAGCATGCCTGGGGGGGCTGGACAGCCAGCTGACAACACACCCATGAATAACTTTGGGGCAACTCTGTAGTGAAAGGCGTTATGCTAAAATAAACTGAATTGCATTGAAAGTGGCTTTACTCCTTTAAAGATCAGTGTGTAGAAGCATAAAGGGTCAGCAATTGCAAAAAGAGTACGGATGCCTCTAAGGGCATGCAGTCTAAAAAAGGGTTATTCTCATGTCAATGTACGCATGTCGCACTTGAGCTTACTGGTGGATTTTGTGGTAGAGTTTCGCAATGCCATGGTGAGTCCAGTCCTTCCCCAACTGCGGCAGAATGTGCCCAAGGGCGTCAGACCTGTGAAGACAGAGTGAAGCACATCTGCCCAGCTGCTACCCCCGCATGAAAAATGACAGCATGCTGCTTGTTTACTTCTGCCCATCTGCACATTGTATATATTAAGATGCTCACACATGATTGGCTGTTTGCAGAAGCAGGCTGTTCGCATTAATGAGCTGCTGAGCATAACTGTAATTTCTAGCTAACCTATTGGGAGGAGGAAGTGACCATATTAGCTAATAACAATTGAAAAGGCGATGATTATTATTCATGTTTGTTTGTGCATTTTAATATTTCCCATAAAAGTTATAGATTAATTTTAAATTATGAGCAGTGTGCTTAAGTTGTTAGCTTTTGTTAATATTGAATTACACCCCAAATAGACCCTTGTCATGATTCATTCTACTCAGCGCTATTCAGCCATATGGGGTTCAAAGGTCATGATTTTTTTTTCTCTCAGTTCAAGCATCCCATGGTAACCATCCACAAACTCACTTTGTGATGGTGCCATCGATGTCTGAGATGATGACCTTGTCGTCCCAGTTCCACAAGTAGATAGCAGCCTCGCAGCGACATGTGCCCTGGTACTGTGTGGTTACGCTGAACACAACTTGGTTGGCTCCCTCCCGCAGATTTAAACGCTCCTGAGATTGAAGGAAAGAAAGCAAACATATATAGTGGCAGATATCTGATTGGCTAAAAATAACAAGCTCAGCTATACCCATGGGCACATCCCTCTTCGTTTCTCTTCTCTGGCTTCCTATTGGTGCTCACATCAGATAGAGAGAAGGATGGCTGGTGGCTGACCTCCATCAAAAGGCTCCTCAAGGCCTATATCAGCAAACCAACACCGTTTGACGCTCCCTCCACCTTCAAGAAACGCCTCAAGAGCCATATGTTCCACAAATTCCTAGCCTGATGTCGCTTCACATTCACTGAATGTTCTTATGTTGCACCTTCTGGTCCTTGATTCAGTTTCTTGCTTTGCTAGAAGTTGTTGCATAGCTTATGCTCAAATACTGCTTACACTTGTACCTGGGCAATCACTGGAAGATGTCAAGTACAAACGTATGTTTGTAATGTGTTATTTCTTTCACTTGTATGTTGCTTTGGACAAAAGCATCTGCTAAATATAAAAATATTGCAATGTAAGTTGCTAATGTGAGGTAGTGTGAGTTAGCATGGGTCAATGCAAGCCAGTGTAATTTGGCTGCTATGACAGTTGAGGGCAGTGTGGGCCAGTTCGCGGGGCAGGTGCTCACTATCTGCTCGGAGGAAAGACGCAGCGACTTGCGGTACATCTGAGCGATACAGTGTGTGGTGGACTGAGCCTCCGTCAGTCTGTCCTCACTCATCTGCCCGAGGTCGTCGTCATCACTGAAAGTCCCGCCCCTGTGCAGAGGGACAAACCAATTGGTCATGTGAGCCTAGTCCAATGTGGACACATTACAAATCAAGATCTGAATTACCTAAACCATGTTTTGGAGTACCATCTCGAAAATCAAAAATAATCGCAATGGTTATATTAAATGCAGAGAGCACATTTCATTGTTGCACACCGTGTGCTGTGCTGTGGTGTGTTAACTGATCACCTAATTCTAATTTGAAATATGCCAAGTATAATATCAAATTAAAAATGATGTTTTAAACAGATATGTTGGGCTTTTTTGGAAGAAGCTGGTTTGGTGTCAGCAGAGAGAATGGGTTCCGTACTTCATGGCTGAAGGACCAGCAGATGGTTCAAAGGCCTCTGGTCCGGCTCCTTCTCCACCTTGCTGGGACTCTGCCTGGGATGCAGAGGGACAGTTAAGTAGGTAAAGGTCCTCTGTTAAGCATGCTCAGATCTGCCTCACCAATAGTATATTACTATACGATACTATAATACAAAGCCCTCAGCAGTAATTAAAACATGGAGAATTTGCCAGCATTGCTGATGAATTATCCCCCAAACCCCTTACAAAGTTACAGAACACAAATTCTAAAGAATGTTTAAGAATTGGATATGCTATGTGCTCCTGACACTGAAAATACTGTCCTGACCAATTTTTGTGTGATACAAAAAAAAAGAGCTCATTTCATGTCTAGGTCTGTCTGAAACTAGCAAAATGTGTTTCTTCGTTAACTGCTAATAAATGTTTCCGGTCACAGCCTAATGGCTTCAGCCTGTCAATAACCATCTATAACATGCTTATTCAAGGTCATTCAAAGAAAAAAAAAAAAGATGCCGTGATCGTGCACTTTCCAGGAAAGCTATACCCGATTGCTGTCCATGTCTTTGCGCCTCCAGAACCACCACCGGCCGGACCTCTTGGGCATCTTCTGCTTCACCAGCTGATCTACGGTGGCCTGTAGAGGAAGAGGGAAATGAGCAGGCAGCGCTCTCTGGCTTCATTTTCAGGTTCTAGTAGCGGTATAGGTGGGACAGAGTTAGGTGTTCTGCGCTTGCCCTGGCTGATGAAGTACCTTGGGCAAATTCTTCTGGAAGGCTTGCATTGACAGGATCATTGGAGCGGCTACAGCCCAGTTGTAGTACCTGAAATGGGAAGCACTGGCTCATAACTGGTGGATCTGAGATATAGCTTGCAACTCAGGTGACAGCATCGTTAGAATTAAAAAGGGCAATTTTTTTTATGAAAGGACATTAATTTAACTCCAGGAATAAAAAATGATTCATAATTAATAAATGCTGTACAGATCTGTCTCTTCCCCACCCAGCCCAGACTGACTTTGAGTTGATGCAGATGACGAGATTGGGGTCCTCGATGATCCCTGGGTTTTCGGCCAGATCCTGAAAGCTTACGATGTGCTCCATGAATTTTGCTGAAACGGGGATAGACCAAAGACCCAGAGGGTATCATCAACAGCGGGGTTCACAGCCAACGGCGGGCAGCTTCCAGAACCTCCCAAGTCCCCTGTCCTTTACCTTTGTCAATATGGCTCGTGTCTACCACCCTGCCACAGAGGGACAAGGTGACGTCACACAGGTCCCCAGTGGAGTCCGATAGGTAATCTGTGCCACTGTCCATCGCCCCGCTGCCCACTGACTGGGGGGACTGGTTTCCAGACTGGGAGCCTGACTCCACCCCCCGACTGCTGAGATCCATATCACTGTCAAAAAAGTTAAAAAATAAATATATAATAATACTTATTAAACACAATTCCCTTTCCAATCCTGACAGTCTCAGATCTGGCCCACAAAGCAGGACTAAGCACCTTTTAGGGAAGTAAAGAGATGCCTTCTCAGGGTCAAGTTTGGAAAGGTCGTCCAGGTAGATGTCTGCTGGGCCCAGGTGCTGATTTCGCTTACCTGTGGGAAGAAGTTTCAGTGCAGCTGTTACAGCACAGATTTCCAGCTATCAGGCCAACATCTCAAAAACCATTACTCATAACCAGAGGCGCAGAGACAGGACCGGCAGGGCAGACGATGGCCTGGGGCCCCCAGCGGGGAGAGGGCCCTAAGGGCGGCCGATTATAGGAATAACAACATATGACATTTACAAACGAGAGGAGGCCATTCGGCCCATCAAGCTCATTTGGGGAGAACTTAACTAATAGCTTGGACTTGTTCAAATCTTATCTAGCTCTGATTTAAAGGAGCCCAGGGTTTTAGCTGACGCTACACTAGCAGATAGACTATTCCATATTCTAACTACACACTGCATAAAGAAGTGTTATTATACGAGAGAAATGGGTAAGAAGAAAAAGTCTGAAAAGTAAAAGCTAGGTGTGAGTGTGCCGCTGACGGGGAGGGCGGGAAGGACAGGGAGGCTGGGGAGAACAGGGAGGACGAGGAGGGTGGGGAGGACAATGAGGGCGAGGAAGACGATCAGGGCAGGGAGGACAGGGAGGACGAGGAGGGCGGGGAAAACAGGGAGGCTGGGGAAGGTGGGGAAGACAGGGAGGATTGGGAGGGTGGGGAAGCACGGACGAGCTGCTCCTACTTTTCTTTTTCTCCTGTGTGTCTTCTTTAGAGGCCGTCTCCAGGGAGCCGCTCAGATTTTCACAAGTACCACCCTCTTCGCTCTTTTCGGCCCCCTCCTTCACCGGAGCCATCCCAGTCACCTGACCGGTGGGGGAATTCTCGGTCGCAGCCGTCGGTGTGTCCTCCCCCCTCACCACCACACAGGCGAGACAGCTAGCGCCCAACTGGCCACAGGCCTCTGCCTCTGCCGCCCCCTGCAGGTCGTCTTCAGGCTCGCCGCCACCTCCATTTGGTGGTGGGTCGGGAGATACCACCACCTGCAGGCCTCCGGTCCCTAGCTCTGAGCCCCAGGTCCCAGGGGGGTCGTACTCTGGCGGTGGCAAGCTGGTGCTAACGGGTGCGGTGAAGGGAGGTGGGGAGTCCTCCGCTCTCCACACACCCCCCGGTCGGGGCTCGGGTCTCAAGATGGTCACGCAGCTCTCCTGGAGGTCAGGGTCTGCATCAAAGGAATCTTGCCGGCGGATGGTGCGGAAATGAGTCTTCTCCGAGAGCAGAATGGTGGCCATGTGCTGCACTTCCTGCGCCGGCCTGTCGCTGACGCACACCTGGAAACACAAAGTGGGCCATCGCCGCTGGAGACCAGGCTGAGAAACAGCACCACCTGGCCGTGGCGGAGGAACTCGGGGACGCATCCAAAACAAGGCAGAAATGTGGAAAACTGATGTGATGGAAAGATAGCGTCCGTTGATGTTGCCAAGGGGAAAGTCACTAACCTCTCCTGTACAACAACCACCCATTCTGTTGATAATGATTGTTACAGGTGACTGTATAACTCTGTGTCTTAATTATACACCTGTGTTAGCGATGGGTGTGGATTAAGTAGAAAATTCCTCTGATTCATTAATTGCATTATAATATATAATATTATATATTATGTATATTATTTCCATATCAACCATGTTGCACCAACATCTTACATTAAAATGTCCAGTGCTAGATAACACATACAAAATTAAGCGCGATACAATTCTCCCAGAAGTTTGTATGGTTTTGTGGGCCCCGGCTAGCAGCCCCTGACCTTTGGGAAGGCCCCCCAGTTCCACTGCATCTGAGGTCCTGAGGACTCGATGGACTTCATTAGCAGCTCTGAGTCACTCTTAGGGGACGAGGCCCGGTTGTAGAACACACTGGAAGGGAGTAATGACATCACAATGGGAACGAATGATTTGGCAGGTAGCACAGATTTACAATGCATCCTTGTGACTGAAAAGTCAAGGGTTTGAGTCCCAGAAGGGCCCCATTGCTTCAACTATATCAACAAATAAATGTAGATGAACCAAGATGGCCATGCTACTACTGTTTTGGGGCAAGAAGGAAGGCCTTACCTCTCAGGCGCACACTCCCCATCGGAGTAGGGATAGAGCTCTCGGGACTGGCTGTTCCCCATCCCATCCTGCGGCTCCTCCGACAGCGAGTAGTACACAGATTTGCTGCTCAAATCAAAATAAGTGGAATTATATGGGGGACGCTGAAGTACGTGGCGTTGGCTAGCTTTAGCATTAGCATCACGTAGTGTTCCCTTTATTCATGCTACCCAGCGCCCTGCCATTGGTGGTGTCCCACATGGTAGCTAAGGGCTAGCGTCGCGCACCTGGAGATAATGGCAAGATGAGCTTCATCTTTGTGTCCCTCTGACTCCACAGGTTCCCTCTCGTCGGAGGACGAGCTAGCCTCCTCCCGGTGGGCGTCAGTGCGCGCTCGCCGACGCCGCCGCTTCTTCTTGCGGGATCCGGGGCAGGGTGGCGAGTCGGGGGCCTCATGGTCCTCTACGTCTATCATGGGGATGGGGGAGGTGCATAGGTGTGCCGGGAGCCTCTCCTGGGGACGAGATGGCCTGAGCATGTCACCGCTATCACCTCACCCATCATCGTCTGCATTCAGTGAAATGACTCACATATATGACACTTTAGCTACAATGAGAAAATGGTGTCCAATAGCTTTCAATGACTTGCTGATGAATACTGATGGTCTGCTAAATAATTGCGCCCCATTAATCTCTCCTCACAATTTCAAAAACATTGCAATTAATAATAAGAAAATATGTATACAAGCAACACAGACAATGACAGAGAATACTAACTGAAAAGGTAAGTGTAAAATGGGTCCTCGCTCTCCTCCGCAAAGGAGGCCTCTGACTGTCCCCACTCACCTCCAGGTCCTCGCTCTCCTCTGCGAAGGAGGCCTCTGACTGCCCCCACTCACCTCCAGGTCCTCGCTCTCCTCAGCGAAGGAGGCCTCTGACTGCCCCCACTCAACTCCAGGTCCTTGCTCTCCTCCGCGAAGGAGGCCTTTAACTGCCCCCACTCACCTCCAGGTCCTTGCTCTCCTCCGCGAAGGAGGCCTTTGACTGCCCCCACTCACCTCCAGGTCCTCGCTCTCCTCCACAAAAAAGGCCTCTCCATTGTCGCCAAGCTTCATGTGCAGCTCCACTGGCTCGCCATTGATCTCAATATCCACCTACAAGACAGAGCGGGGCTGAGAATGAATGTGTGCCCCCCCAACCCAAATCCTCCTCCGGCCCATAAACCGGGACCCCCACTCACCACCTTCTCCCTGGAGCGCAGCACCCCCAGCTTGCCGAAGCGCACGTGGAAGGGGGAGCACTGCAGCGAGCCGTCGGGCTGCCGCACCACGATGACATCGATGCCCCCTGTCAGCGTGGCTGGGTTCAGACCCTTGTACAGCTCCTTCACCGTCACGAACACAGTCTCTGCCAGCTGGCCCACGTAGTTCATTGTCTGTGTCTGCAGGGGACAGAGGGAATGGCAGGTGTCACTGGACAGAGTGCAGTACAGGAGGGCCCCAACCCGAATACGAACCCACACCAAGTGGTGACCAAAAAGTCCACATGAGGCCCATGGTGTTGCTATGCTAACAATACCTTCCCCACTCCCACAAAAGCGCATGCATCAACAATACTGAAAACACAAATACGTGTCTGGCTAATTAAATGCACTTAGCAATCCTTACCTTAAAGAGACATACACAAAAAGCACAGGTATACACCTAACCCTAACTTACAGGTGATAATGCCCCTATTCAAAGTAAAGACAAACAAGGCAAAAAGGTGAAAAACTACTACTTGAAATGGAAAGACTCATAAATGCATGCCAGCAAATTAACCAAACAGAACACAATAAGACAAATGGTTGTAAAAATTAGCTATTTTCAGGAATTATCTTGGAATGTGCGTGGAATAGATGAAAGACACATAGCCGTATCACCACCAGCTGCCGTGGCGTTTCTCAGCGGCCAATCACTTCCTGTGAGCCAGGCTCCTCAACTCCAAAGGCTAAAAGTCACTAGGAAGTGATAGCTATAGGACAATGTACAATTTTTTATCTGAAGTTCAGCATCAAAATCAATATGGGGTCCTAATTATGTCAGTAACATGTACTAAGGTCATCCTGTCGTTTTAATTTAACAGCACCTCAAAAGAGAACCTAGGGAAAGGGGATAAATGTTTGGTAGTATTATTATAAAGAGTAAATCTGTTACAGTAGTAAGACCAAAGTCCAAATTCAAAGGTAAAGGTTCATCAGTGTGTCGAAAATGAAACTTTCAAATTACTTTGAAATCGATTATGACAATGTGTTTTCAAATGTAGATTTTATTCAGCTTCCCAAGACACCTGCCGTTCTTCCAGAACAAAGCACAGAGCATTTAATCAGTGTGACACTTCCAGAACCTGAACTTGCAATGCACTTTCCTATCAGACAGAGAACCAGTGGACCATAACAGAACACATAACAGAAACACAAGAATGTTTTTAACAAAGGAACAGTTACGTGTAGCAAATTTACAGTGCTCATAAACCATTTGGACACTTGATTAATTCAGTAAAAATATTGCAAATTTATTGACTTTATAATAAAATCAATCACTTAATTCATTTGTTTACTTCATTGACGAGCAGTCTCATTGGGTGCTTTTTAAATAGTAACACCTTTGCAATAACACAAAAGATTTGCGTTTTGTATCCCTTTGGCAGCCAGTAACTACAATTGCAATCAACAATAAAGATAGCAAGAATGGAACTGAATGAGCCAGTCAAAATATTCCAATACTTAATAAAAAGAAAATGACTGAGGGGAAGATGTGTAGATATGTTAAATATTGTTTGTCGATGGACTTTTGTTATCGCAACATTTTTACAGAATTAAGGAAGCATCCCAAGACTTTCTGCATATATGCCTCCATAAGCAAAGATGTTCTCCTGTGCAATATAAAGACAAATATAATTAAAAAAATGCAATGGGCTGGCACCCCATCCTGGGCTGGTCCCTCTCTTGTGCCACTAGCCTTCAGGATAGGCTCCAGACCTCCCACAACCCTCAACAGAATGAGCGGGCACAGAAAATAGACGGATGGACATTTAAACAAATCCTTGGATGGATGTTTAAACAAATCCTTATTCAAAATACTCCCGACTGCTTACCCATAGAAAGTGGGGGAGATACCCCATTCCTGCAAGGCTTGGATCCCTGGACTCCCAGCTGCCACTGGACACCAAAACTGCCCACATCACCTGCCTCTATTCCTCTTCCACTGCCCGTGAGTAGCCCCCCCCCCCCCCCCCCCCCCCCCCCCCCCCCCTCCCCCTCCCCCCCCCCCCCCCCCATTCCCTCCCGCCCCCCCCCCCCCCCCCCCCACCCTAGTTGACAAATTTCCCCGTCGTTACCTGTCACATAAAAATCATTTTATTTATTCTCTTATGGCTAAAAAAAAATAATCTTGAGTGGTCCGCTTAAGCTGAAGACGCCCTAGCGAGTGACCTGGGGGTTTCGGAGTGTAAGACCTCTGCTTATGTCATCCAGGACTCAGGGGTATCTGAATATAGATTGATTGTGATAAGCCATTTAAGATAACAGAACCCACACGTGCAGAGAATCAATCAGCCGGATTCCTGTATTAATGGCGGCCAAAACATCAGCTCCCCACAAACCATGTTCGCCCTCCGCTTCCGTTGTTCTTCTTTTCCACCTGAGTAGCACAGTAGATGAGATGTGCAGGAGATGCCTGCAGATTCTTGTAGGTCTCCTCAGGGGTATTTGGCTGCCTCTCCGGCATCTCGGGGTGAACCCTCGTGCTTCGGAACCGGCTTCCAAGGAGAGGACCCATCATACTGAAGTATCTGAATTTGACTCGATAGAAGCAACAAGTGTTTAGAAAAGTTTGGTAGCAGTTGCACGGCATATAAGCAGCCGAAAGCTAATCTGGTATCTCCTTCTTGAACTGAATTGTATTGGACGTCGGAAAAATTGCTCCTGGGAATGAACTATAGAGGGAACACCTGGTACCTCATTTAGATTCCCTCTGTTTTCACCACTGACTCAAGGATCAAGTATCATTTTTCATCAGCCTCAGATATAAGATGTGTGAAGTCCTGCACTGAGCTGTAATACCGTCCTTGTTGGCTGTAGTGCAAGTGAGACGTAATACATATAATATAAATACCAAGGCATATAAACATAATATTGATGCGACATTGTAAGACCTAGGCAAGACATTTTAAGACGGTGACATAGAGATACAGGTCACCACCTGATTGGTAGGGGAAGATTGTGTAAATTGGTATGGAAGTCTGGCGTGGAAGCAGACTGTGTAACAAATAAATAGATAAATAAATAGAGTTTGAAGAAAATATGATCGTTTGTGTGCTGTTTAAACAGACAAACTATTTATGGATATATAAAATCATACCACATCCTCGGAATAGAGAATGCAGGAATCCGCACAGTTCCAAAAGGCTCACAATTTTCTCTCAGAAATATGTTAAACAGTGTGAGATAATCTCAAGTAGAACTTAACAGACAGAATTGTTTTATCATCCAGGAAATACATGGACTCTAATAATTTAAAAGGCTTTTCCTGAGAGAGAACCAACATCACTCTCTGCAGTTTGATCCGAAGGCCCTTTGATCAAAGTTTTACAAAAAAATTATTCAGAAATGGATGACAAGTATAGTTTAGCGTGTTCGGGGAATGACTCACAGAAAAAAAAAACACGATGTCAGGCTAGAAAGAAATGTTAGAACAGGCTCATGCATTCTCAAAGCCTGGGCACTTCAGAGCTTATCAGCTCCTTATAATGACTCTTTCAGCTTCCTTGAATTCAAAAAAGTAAAGGGCATCTATGAGAAGTCTGGAAGAAAGTCATTAAGGAAATAAAAAAAAAGAACAGAATAGACTTGATGACTCTCAGAGTCAAGAGGAATGAATGACATGCAGAGGATCATTAACGCGGTCAGTGACTCCTGGTTTTTGAGTTGTTGACAGGTGGGGGGTGGGGGGAGTTGGTGACAATAAAAGTTGTCCGTGTGGAGATTTTGGGGTTGTTTAAGGCCCCTGGGCTCCAGTTCGGGTAAAGCCACGCATTAAAGCCCCCCCAGCTACCAGGGAACGTTTCCAGAACTTCCAGAGCTATTGTTATGTGAAGATCTTCTCAAAGCTGGAGGGAATGTTTGTATTGCAACTTTAATGGATTATTATTTCCATGTTACATTTTAACAAAAGTTCTGTCAATGTTTGCGCAGTAACATTAGTACCTTAATGACGTTTTAACACAATTAATGTTGAAAACCGCAGACGCCGCTCACCCTCGAACCCATGACTTTTAAGGTTCTTTTCTATAGACTGAGCTCTGAGTCAATGTCCTTGATGCCATGGTGGGCAAATCAAACAGCGTAGCTCATGAAGACTGAAGACGTGTTGAAGTTAAAACTCTTTTACCACGATTAGTGTTTCTGCTAACTTGCTCAGTTTGCAGTATGAAATATATTTACTGATCGCTGTTCAGATGTATGATTAAATCTCTGGGCCCACAATAGACATTCCTACCAACCGTGCGAGGGCAGGAATAATTGAAGAAAATGACTCCCATTTGAAGGTTCAGAATGAGCCACTCAGTTGTAAGAATGCAATTAGCAGAACAATAATAATGGACAAAAAAAGACAACAGCTGGTTCACGAACGACACACACCCTCTTCACGCCGTTCTCGTTGTTCTGTAAAAAATTTGGGATTGCTGTAATTATGATGAATTTGTTTAATATGCTGCAAGTCGTTGGTGCAATTAGTGTTGAACATGCACCTACTGCTCTGTAGAGTTGAGAGCCCCATGGAATGATGCATGGTTGCTTCAAAGTTTGGCTGGAGTCAACACCACTAAATCACTTTAATTTTAATCAAACTTTGTGATGGATACAGCTTTGTGAGATCCTTAGAGGTGCAGGTAAGTTCAACCACGATGGTGCTTTAGTAATATTAATTATTGTAATGCTGAGGAAAACAAGGTCACAAATGGACTTAGTACCTGTCTTCTTTGGGACAGATCAATCGGTATTGGTTTA
This sequence comes from Brevimyrus niger, assembly GCA_015164015.2. Taxonomy (NCBI): domain Eukaryota; kingdom Metazoa; phylum Chordata; class Actinopteri; order Osteoglossiformes; family Mormyridae; genus Brevimyrus; species Brevimyrus niger. Next base: position 429,441 of record JAABNY020000113.1, on the reverse strand, counting down.
TAAATGGCTGAACTTGGGACAGCTCTTCAGATATCCAGTCTGCAGATGTTTCGACGAAGGCGTTTTGTTGTACATTCGATTTTCTTGGGCCCGTTTCTCTCGGTCCTTACCAGCTGCCACATTTGCAGGGATATCAGTGAGCATCTCCACGTTCAGCCTAGTCGCCATAGCGATCGAAAGGTACAGCGCCATCTGCAACCCGCTCAAGTCCCGGGCGTGGCAGACCCGCTCGCACGCCTACCGGGTCATCGCAGCCACCTGGATCCTCTCCCTGCTCATCATGGCTCCGTACCCCATCTTCAGTGGCCTGGTGACCTTCGGCAAGGCCAACATGACCACCGGACACATGTGTCGTCTGAGTTGGCCGCGGAGTCAGGTGGAGCAGTCATGGTGAGTCTCCAGGCCCATGTGACACAGATGAACCAATGAAGCTTCTTAGATTAGACACACAGAACCTATGTGGCCTATAATAACGCTGAGCTGATTTGGGGGACCACTCTAGGTTGTTTATGCACCCTAGGAAAAAAAGCTTATCTCCACTCATAAAAAACAGCATCGGACAAGTGTGCTTACTTCATTAGTCACCTGGCAGAGCCCAGGGAGATGGGCACCGGGAGAAGAATGCCCCACAGGGCAGGGTGGGGGGTGGAAATGTGGCTTCACATTTGTTTGGTGGTAATTGCAGTGTGCTGCAGGCTGCAGGGAAGTGGGTTGTGATTAGCAACCTGCTGTGAACAGACACACAGACAGGGCCCAGATTTATGGGGTCTGGAAGATGTTTCAGTGAGGTTTCAGACCCCTTTCCCTGTCAAAGTCTGATCGAGCTCCAGATATTGCTTCCCCGTAGACTTTACGTATAGATTTCAGTTACACATGGTTGGACGAGGTGATCATAGTTTGTGAACGAGGGCAGGGACAGAAAAGCTTGGAAATAGCAAGCGTTCATATTCAGCCGTTTCTTCGAATGTGAGGACATGGTGGCTCGCGAATCCCCTGGCCGTTAATCAAAATTGGCTATTGCAATAGATAATGGAAAAAGAATGTTTAACTAAGTATCTCGGTACAATTACATATAAAGAGAGTCTTCCCTTTCTTCCTATTTCTGCGGGTAGCTTTTATTCAATAATGGATCTGTAGTTTGGCACTGGAACAGATGATAGAAAACCTGAGCCCTGCTTTTAAACTGCATCCAGACAAACAATTAATAAAAAAGGGACGAAAGGTTTGAGACTGAAAAAACACAGCAATTCCTTATTTAGACAGTCAGCAGTTATGTTGTGTTCTGCTGGTTTCACATTTACATAGTAGCCCAAGATCCAGTTAGTGTGATGTTCCACATTTGCTTAGAGTACCATCACCACCTCACGGTGTGTACAACATAAATAAAACATCGGCGATGGCCCAAACTGACATGTTGAAGCGTCGAATGACAGGCTGTCACTTCATAAAGCTTTCCTATGATTGATTTCGGCAGTACCGACAGCCCAATTGAGAGGCTGGATTCTGTTGTCAGGTCTATGCGTTCAGTTGAACACTGGCATTCTGTGTCTTCATTTCAGGTACATCTTGCTCCTGTTCATCCTCTTCTTCATCCCCGGAGTGGTGATGATCGTTGCGTATGGACTCATATCCCGAGAACTCTATCGGGGCATACAGTCAGAGCTGGAGCACAAGAAAGGATCCACTGGTAGGTTTTGCCATAGGGTGGATCTCTATATGCGCACTTGACGGTACCTGTGTTCTTGCCTACCTGTTATATGTCATCTTCCATGGCCAAAAACTAGTTCCAATACTAAGAACACAAGTAAAGAGGATGATTACAAATCCCTGGATGTTGGTCTTGCTGCTCCCCAAATATCACCGATACATAGGTTGTATCCTTGCCAGACGAAACTAATCTCATGATTTTTTGCACCTCAAGTTTGTTCTTGGAAGGCAAGTTAGCAAGACTGGTTTTGCCAAGACCATTTGCCAAGTATAGTCTTTAAGTTCTAAGTATTGGGACTCACCCATTAGTTCTTTAATGTGCCGAGGAAGTGCCTTCATGAATAAGCTGTGTCCGTTTCCTCCTTAAGTCTTGCATGCATCCACCCTGGATCTCAGGATGGTCTCTCCTTGAGCCGACAGGAAGATAGATCCTGATGATCGTTTTCGAGCCTCGTCTTCAGTGATGAGCAACAAAGTCAGGGTGAACGCGGCGAAGGAAACACAATCGGTGACATGCAGGAGTCGTGTGATTTGGAGGCCAAGCTGGTGCATGTTGCCTGCAGAGTTCCGCTCTTATTGAGGTGTTAAGAGACGCGTTCTCTCTGTGAGCTTAGGCGGAGGGGGCGTGTCCGGCAGTGCTGGGTGAGCTCACAGCTCCTCCATCTGCCTTTATCCTTTTTCTATCAGCTACACCTCCTGGCTTTTGATAAATGGCTGTCGAGGCGGAATGAGGTCTCTAAAGAGGACCTCACACACTAATAGGGTAGCAAGCTTGTGGGGTTCGAAACTCCTCTGAATTATTGAGTTTCCAAATAGCCGCCATTTGGTGAATAACTGCTGTATTTCAGGAGTCTATTTTAGGGGAATCACGCCTGCCGTCGTTCCCTTACCGAGGCTTGTCGCTATCCGGCTTCTGTCGGATAAGGATGAGGACTTCCTTAGATCCGGACAGCCCGGGTTTACAGGAGGTCGATGAGATCTCCTTCCCCGTTTCCTGCCCCCGCAGGCCAGAAGAACGGCCTGAACGCGGTGGTGCCGTCCGGCAGCGACGAGGGCGACGGCTGCTACCTGCAGGTGGCCAAGCGCTCCAGCACCATGGAGATGTCGACGCTGGCCCCGGCGGCCGGCGGCGGCAGGGTGGAGAGGCCCCGCAGCAACACCTCGGAGGCCCGGCTCACGGCGAAGAAGCGCGTGATCCGCATGCTCATCGTCATCGTGGCCATGTTCTTCGTGTGCTGGATGCCGCTCTACTCGGTGAACACCTGGAAGGCGTTCGACCTGCACTCGGCGCACCGCGCCCTGTCGGGGGCGCCCATCTCCTTCATCCACCTTCTGTCCTACACGTCGGCCTGCGTCAACCCCGTCATCTACTGCTTCATGAACAAGCGCTTCCGCAAGGCTCTGCTGGCCACCTTCGCCACCTGCTGCCGCCCATGCCGACGCGGGGGCCGGCCATTACCGCCCGACGATGACATCACCGCCATCGGCACCTCTCTCTCCAAATTCAGCTACACCACTGTCAGCACCGTGGGGGCGCCCTGATGGGTAGACGCCTCGCATGAAAGAGGGAGCCGTACAGCCGCCACGGCACCTTATTATTTATTTATCTATTTATTTATTTATTCATCCCCCCCGCACACTCACTACTTTCACCGACCAACAGACACAGGCAGCTCACGATCACACGCCCATCTACTTCATTTTGTTGTGCTGGCGTGGGGCGTCCCTAAGGAATACGGTAGCTATAGCCTGCGCCTGGGGCTGAGGTAAGCAAATCGCCGTGGTGACTAATGAGCGGGGATACCCCTCTGTCTTCCTGACACCGCTTTGATTGTCGACTTGGTAATCACGTGGTAGAAGGTATCAAGCAGGTGGCTGGGGAACCTCAGCAGAGCAGACGTGTGATTTACATCCGATGTTCGTATTACAGAGGAAAATTGCCCGATGGGTTCCATGAGTGGGCTACATAAATACTCCCAGGGGAAAAGTCAACACCAGCACTAACCCAGAGGGCCAGGGCTTTGCTTTGTGTGCATCATAAGATATAAGAGCTATGGAAGAAACCTCATATGGCAACGGGTGATGGTTCTGGGTCAAGTTCTTTGCTGACTCAGAACCATCGCCCATTGCCGTATGAGGTTTCTTCTATAGCTGTGGTTCTTCCCCAGTGTTCGGTTATATTGGCGTGAGGGCCCCTTTCATGTGATGGCTCTGCAGATCCATCCATTAATCCATCCATTCTAACGTTTATCTTTGTCAGGGTCACTGGGAAGACCCGGGCTGGCCATGGGTACTCTCTAAAACTCCATCATGAGGTAACACATTTGGACATCATTACCACTGCTTTGCTTTTACGGCCGGATACCCTAAAATATGCCAAGACAATGGCCCCTTAAGTGTATATTAAGGCATTTTTTTGGGCTAACGAGTTTCACGGTTTGGAGGGAAGGCAGTGGACTTAAACGAAAGGGGAGCGGCCAGGGAACAGAGGCTGTTGATTGGCTTAGAGAGGGATGATAGGGACAGGGCTTTTGAGATGAGGCCAGTTCTGCGAGATGGGTCCGTCTGCGGATTGCAAGTCGGTGGCGGAAGACGTAGGGGCATGGCCTGTGGCAGGAGGCGTGGCTTATAAATCATGTCAGTAACAAAAGTTGACCCAATTACATATTTATGTAGCTTATATATTATCCTATCTAATTAAAAAAAAAATCTGTTATGTTTGATTCTATTAGATATATTCTAACTGATTAAAGCCAAATACATGTATCATTACATTTTTTTTCAGTTAATGTATTGATTGAGAGTGCAGACGATGTTAACTTCCCAATTTGTAGCGTGACATTACTATAAAATGGGCGTGCCTTGTTTAGGGCTTACTTGTCTTGACATTTCTGTTGTGTAGGTTGTGTCTTGTAGTGTGACATCACTATAAAGTGGGCGTGCCTTGTAGGCCTTACTTGTGTTGACAGTACTGTCGTGTGGGTGTGGCTTGTAGTAGGCATTAATTCTGCTGACAGCACTATCGTGGAGGCGTGTCTTGTGGTGTGACATCACTATGAAGTGGGCGTGGCTTGTTGCTGGCATTACTTGTGCTGGGTGTTTCTAGTCTTGCGGGCTGCATCTGGACATCATTGGGGTTCTGCTGCCAGTTTGTTACAGTATTTGAAGAGTCGCCAAAGTGTTGCCATGTTTTGTCTGATGTAATACAGGGGTGGCCAATCATATCCGCAAAGAGCCGGTGTGTGCGTGCGGGTTTTCGCTGCAACTCCCTAATTTGATTACTAATTAGAGGACTGATTGGCTGAAGAGTCCTCACATCTGGGTTTGAACAGCCAACATACAGGTCGTCCCAAAAACCTGCATACACACTGGCCCTTTGCGGATAAGATTCCCTCCCCCTGATGTAATTTGAGGCATAGAGCCTCCGTAGCTTTATGCTTCATATTACTGGAGCTTCTGATTTTGGAGCATCTGTGTATAGTGCATTCAGAATTATTACATAAGACCCACAGAGACTGAATAAATTATTGACAGATTTAGGACATATGACACTCACTGCAGGTGGGTAGTACTGGGTGTACCCCTGCCCTGTGCCCTGTGATGGACTGGCATCCCATCCAGGGTGTACCCCCTGCCCCGTGCCCTGTGATGGACTGGCATCCCATCCATGGTTTACCCCTGCCCTGTGCCCCGTGATGGACTGGCATCCGATCCAGGGTGTACCCCCTGCCCTGTGCCCTGTGATGGACTGGCATTCCATCCAGGGTGTTACCCCTGCCTTGTCTCGGTATCCTGCCTCGAACAGCTTCCAGTTTCCCCTGCGACTCTGACCAGAGTATGCAATTTGAAGATGGATGGACAATCGCGGCATTTTATCTGAAGGAAACAGCACATTGGAGCAGGCTTTTCATCACAGAGAGAGCCAAACTGTTCTCTGCTAAAAATGTTCATAGCATCACTTACCGGAGAGTTCCGCAACAGGCAGCCGCATGCTCAGTGGTGCCCGTGGACAGATGGTGAAGGATTCTACCATGACGTCGCTCCTTATGTGTCACTTCTAGGAAACGTCTGTTGTCCATTTCATCTTTTAATTCATGGTATAATGTCAGAGTGACCGCAGTGCTTTTTAACTGTAAACTACATGCAGACTGGCAGCACATTGTTTTGTGTGAGACTTGTCCGTATCAACTGTGACTCACCAGCAATAGTCTCCATTCATGAAGATTCTTCCTTATGCTTTGGCTGAGTTTATATGGTGTACAAAGCCTGGAATCCTGCATGCCTGCAGCCTGTTTTATATGACAGTCCTGCTCCTCACTGCAGATTTATGTGTCTTGGATTCGGAGGCCATATAACAGCCTCCAAGGTGTCTGGATAATCATCAGCAAAGACTTAATGTCGTCAGTGAAGTCTGTGCTCCCAGAGAACTGGCTGTCTGCAAAGGCGGGCATTTCTGGTCCAGAAAGTAAAAATCCAAACCAGGATTTTCTTTTAACCAACCAGTTGAGTATAGACTGCAGGGGTCTCAAACTCCAGTCCTGGAGGGCCTTAGTTCTGTGTAGCTTAGTTCTTTCCCTGTTCCACCGCGAATGATTCAGCGTTCAGAGTTGAATCGGGTGTGTTAATTTAGGGTGAACCAAAAACTCCGACCCTCCAGGACTGGAGTTTCTAACAACAGCAGCAAAAAATAATTTAGTTTTGTATAGCGCTTTGTCACAAACCGCTGGTATGGAGAGTCACAGAATACTCTTGGTTGAAACAAAATCCTAGTTTGGATTTTTACTTTCTGGACCTGAAATGTCCGCCTCTGGCCATCTGTCAGGTGCAGCGTATAAAAGCGCATTTTCCCCTATAGAAATCCGTGTCGCGTCACCTTTCAGAGTATATTTCAGAGCCTGACGGTGACACCCATACACACAGTCACTTTGTGGTCTCAGTCTCACACACACACACACACACACACACATACACACATACACACACACACACACACACACAGACACACACACACACACACACACACACACACACACACACACACACAGGAGTTATTCTGTTACTTTATCAGTGCCCCTAAAGACCTGAGAATGTCTTATTCCAAGTGAAATTTACAGTCTGTGCTGCTTCATTTTAAGCAATTTCCAAAAGTCTGTTAAGCTCACCACGTTTTGCAGAACAGAACCTCTATTTATGAAAGGCAGATCTTTGTTACATTACTTCAAATCAATGGTCAGTGTCATTAACCTCTAATGTTTGTTCTTGTGCTGGTGTTTTGTTGGGGATTCAGTCACATATATTATTCATTCATACTTAATGTTGTTATATCTAAGAAGAAAGTAAATCAATGATCATTAAAGTAAAAAGATTACAGAAAGCTGCTTTACAGTCATTACTCTCTTCCCAGTCCCCCATAAATGCATCCCTTTTAGCAACAGCAAAATAAGCACCGAATCTGGCAGAACCTTTGGAATTTGCCAGTTCTTTCTGTGGATGTTTCTGTGGCAGCTAATTGTGATAATTTGTTAACTCACAGTGGTTTGTGTCGCCTGTAAGCGGAAACAAGGCATGCTGGACTGCGAGAGGATTTATCTGACTGATCTGACACTTTTACCTACAGCGGTTTACAGTATTCAAACCCATGTTGGTAGCACAACGCTGTATGTGTTCAGCTACAGCAGATGCCAGGAGATTCAACTGTTTGTTTTGGGGGGGGAATCTCCTCTCTGTCAGTTTTGGGGGGGGGGGGGCATGATTGCCATTGCTGCTTGTGCCTCCATATCTGATATTCTTTCATGTTAGTACTGCAGTCCTTTGTGAGATTTGTTATTTCTTCCCTGTGCCTTGTCGTTTATAGATTGTGGTTTTGCGCTTTTGATGTTGGTTACTGTGCGTACTGTAATATTATACTTACTCTTATTACACCCCCTGGTTCGATGATATTTGTCAAGCTACCAGAAACACGAGATGTGATAAATGATAAATTAACCCCCCCCCCCCCACAGAAAAACAATGGTCCAGGCTGGTTCAATACACGCGTGTCGTCTCTTGCAATGTAAGCTGGGGGTATCTCTTTATATAAAACATTTGTACGTTACACTGAAGTAAAACTGACATGTCAAATCATCTGTGTTTTCACAGTGCCTATGTGTGTGTGACAGACGGAGAGAGGTGCAGAGGACTGGAATATAAGACAGAAATGCGGTTTGCCAAAAAGCTGTATAAAAGTAGGATCGTTTATGTACACAGTGTCTCTGTTCGAAGGAAAGTGTATAATTTTGTCTTCTGTAATATGTGTTGTCAGCGGTTATTACCAAAAACGCACCTGAACAGTGTAAACAACTGCAGAAGCTAACCTGTTATTCGCTGCCTTGTGCCGCTGTTGTAGGATCAGAATTTAATAAATATTTCTGTCTCTCATGTAGCTTTTCATTTTTTTTCCCAAAAGCAGAATGATCTTTCCTTTTTCCTAAACATGGCCATGAAGCATATCTTTAATGGTTTCAGTTTGGATGCTCTTTGGATTCCATGATGGACTGACGTACAATTCAACCGTGTGCTGCCTGGGATTGACTGGGATAGGGATAGAGTAAGTGGATGGATGGATTTATGTGTTTTAGGTCAGGAAGTGTGGATAACAAGCCCACAATACCATTTATCATTGCTATGGAATAGGAATCACAAAGTTTTTCATTAATTTTATACTTACAATGCTTGTGCTCACAATGTAGATTAACGTGGCTAAGAAATAACAAATTGAGCTCACAGAATCCCTAAAATGGGCACACAATATTTTTTTTTCGTGATCTGTTTGCTACCTCAGGCTCTCGAATTGATTAAGTTTTGCTCATGTTTTAGTCATCCGTGCCGGCAAACCCAGAAGCTGGAGCCTTGGGATTTAGGTCCAGCCATCCACAAGTAGTTTTCAGGGTGCAAATACTATGGCATTACGGTAGCAAATATATTGGTTCAAATCTTTGTGGTAAGCCATAATACACAGATCAGCCATAACATCAAAACCGCCTGCCTCATTTTGGTTAGCAGCAGGTCCTGTAAGTTGAGAGGGAGCCCCGATGGACCGGCTTGTCTTGCACATCCCACAGATGCTTGATTGCATTGAAATCTCGGGAATCTGGGAGGCAAGTCAACACCTTGAACTCTTTTTCATGTTCCTCAGACCATTCTTGGACAAGTTTTGCAGTAGGGCAGGGTGCGTTATCCTGCAGAAAGAGGCCACTAATATCGAGGGGTACCTCATATACTTGCACCACATGAATCCCAGCAGAACATAACCCAGAGCATCACACAGCCTCCGCCGGCTTTGCCTTCTTCCTATAGTGCATCCTGGTGCCATCCCTTCCACAGGTAAATGAAGCACACACACATGGTGTAACAGGAAACGTGACTCATCAGGCCAGGCCGCCTTCTTCCATTGCTTCATGGTCCAGTCCTGACACCCACGTGCCCATCGTAGGTGCTTTCGGTGGTGGACGGGGGTCAGCATGGGCACTCTGACTGGTCTGCGGCTACCCGGCCCCACACACAGCGAGCCGGGATGCACTGTGTCCTCTGACACCATTTTATCATAACCAGCGTTAACTTTTTCAGCAATGCGTGTTACAGTAGCTCTCCTGTGGGATCAGACCTGGCAGGGTAATCTTCGCACCCCCGGTGCACCGATGAGCCTTGGCCACCCATGACCCCATCGCCGGCTCACTGGTTGGCTTTCCTGGGCCGCTTTGGGTAGGTACCAACCAGTGCATACTGGGAACACCCGGCAAGACCTGCGATTTTGGAGATGGTCTAACCCAGTCGTCTAGCCATCACAATTTGCCCCTAGTCAAGGTTACTCAGATTTTTACACTCGCCCATTTTTCCTGCTTCCAACACATTAACCTCAAGAACGGGCCGCTCACTTGCCTAATGGAACCCTTCCTAGGTACCATTGTAAAGAGATACTCAATGTTATTCACTTCACCTGTCAGTGGTTTTAATTTTATGGTTGATCAGTGTATATGGCCAAAAAGTATCAATGTAACTTTTACTTCCTGGTGGTCTTTTATAGGTTATGAGATCTCCACTGATCCTGCAGGAAGAGCTGGAATTCCATCATTGTGGTTCTTGTTAACACCTTCTGCAAATTATGACGCAACCCATTAGTGCTTCCAGGTAACGAACTCTACCAGCTAGACAGACAAACCATCTGCGGAGCTTTTGCTGTTACATCTCACTGCTCTCCAGGGCAGCTAAGCCCCAAGCCTCGGTCAGATGGAATTCCTAGTCCATAACTTTCAAGGTACTCTGCTGTTAACTTTTGATTCCAGTGGATCTTTCACGGTTCCTGATCCTGGGCTTTTCAATTCTTGCTTTATTCTTGTAATTCTCTTCTAGTTGGTCCCTAAGGTTCAAATCAGAGACAAATCCTCCAGTGATTCTGGGTTTGGTTCCTGTTTCCCGGTTAACCCCTGCATCCCTGCACCTGTCTTGCATGTCTCAACTGTGTCTACACAGCACTCTAGGACTTGGCCATGGTGGTTGTCCAGCCACCTAAGAAGAAGAGTTGCTATAGGCAGAAATGTTTTCAGAATTCGTACGGAGTCTCGCGCCAGTCCTGCGTAGATGACTGAGGCCAAGTGGTTACACAGCTTAGAGAGCTTAGACCCTACATTTTCCTAATGTTGGGGAACTTCCCCTGCTGGAAGATGTCGGGTCCCTGTGTGACACTCCCCTATCACCCAGCTCCAATTTTGACTCTCACATGGTGAGGTCAGAGTGTCACATGGTGAGGTCAGAGTGTCACATGGTGAGGTCAGATAGCCACAATTGTTTTTTTCCCCCTATTGCATTTCAAATATTCTATAGAAAAATGTGCTATTCTCTTATTCTATTCTACTATATCCTACTCTGCTTTCGCTGTGGCTGAACAACCCCCATTTTTCTTGGACTATGATGGATTTGGCGTCCTGGGGTTTCACATGCATGTTCACTGTATGCACCCAGCATAGAGAAATCTTCCATAATGGAGGAATTATTCAGGGAAAGAATCTATTCCTGCCAGTTATTAAGACCTCGAGGAAGAACTATATGGTAAGCACCCTGTGAGACACAGCCGTGGTAACTGTACCATGCAATAAACCTCAAACTTCAACTTCAACTTCACTGCCTGACAGATCGCTGTCAGAAGCTTCACTGCCCCAGCTTCGTAGGCGAAAGCACACACAGCACAGTTTTGATCATTCTGCGGATATGAATATATTTCTAGATAGAACGATACTTATTTCATTTGTGGTTCCAATGCCGACCTGCTTGTAAGCTGAGAGGGATCACGATATTTGGAAGTTACCATTCTGACAAAGGCATCTCTTACAGTTCACATGTGCGTGTGTGAGAGAGAAAAAGAGATATTAGTGAAGATTATCATTTCGTGGCTGTATTTTCCCCCACGTATCTCAACTTTGGGCTTGGTACGACACCACAGGGAGAGCTTATCTACGTCATACTTTCTGTTCCTGAGACCCTGTTGACAGTAACATACATATGCAAAGGTAGCAAGAAGCATATGCTTCCCAACTCCTAATACTGAGGCAGGATTCTCTCGCGGCAAGAAGGGTACGGCTCTTATACTCTGTGTTTATTGAACATTATTACTGTGTACAATAATAATAATAATAATAATAATAATAATAATAATAATAATAATAATAATAATAAT
>JAABNY020000113.1:397151-417925 GCA_015164015.2 Brevimyrus niger | reverse complement strand
ACAAGGATTGGACCCCGGGCCACCCAGCGCCCCCTGCACACCCAAACTGCCCACCCCCCCAGCCCCTATTCCCCTCCCCCGGCCCGTGAGTACCCCCCCCCCCCCCCCCGACCTACTCGATTAGTCAGTCTCCCTTCTCCACAAAATGTTTGCACCCTGTCACACAGCCTCTCTCTCATAGTCTGCTTCCCGCTGCCCCACCCCCACCCCATAGCATTCTCCACCATTCTGCAGTGTTGCAGCTTATGCACATGGGGTTCAAGGACCTGTCACATGAGTACAACCCCAACAGACCTTTCAACAAAGAGGACACGAGCTTGCACACACACACACCGATGAATTGCACACTCTGACTGGTGCAGCACAAGTCAATCTTCAAATGGCCAAGCTCCTCTCAGCCAGATTGTAAACACCGGATGGCTCTCCTTTGGGACCTTACTATCTGAACCAAACTTGCCAGGGTAGGATTTGACCAGAAATGGAGCAAAAGTTTTGAAATTTTTCAGATAAACAATATTAACATGACACAAGCCATTTACATCAACACTGATGGCAAGTGATGAGGAGGATTTAGGATAGATATAGAAAAAATCCAGAAATGGAAATTCTGCTGGAAAGAACATGGTCCCTGTACATGCCGATTGCTTCAATTCTTTCTTTAGACAGGAAATTTCAAGTGTTTTTTTTTTTGTATTGGTGACATTTTAAAAAAGATTTGCAACAGAAAGCAGTTTTTCTCTTTTTTTTGGGACAACAAAGTCAGCCGGCATGGCGAGTATTTGTGAGAGGGAATAGGGAACAAAACCCTGGTACAGTAAAATGAGCTGAATTCAAAATAAAAATCTTTCCATTTGTATTCTACTGTCTACTTTTCCTTCAATAAACTGGGCTAAATTTTTACCACAATTTTTGTTCACACATCAGTCATTATCAATGACAGCAATATAACATTTAGCTTATAACTTTAAAAGCCTGTAAACTTCATATGTGCAGGCAGTGGATGTACAGATGGGACTCTGTTCTGTTCCTTCTGGACAAACACTGTCCTGCACCCAGGTGTACCTGGGTACTTATGGCTATCATGGCATTACGTCTGAACACATACCTACATGGACATGCTGGCTATGAAAACTGAAGCTACTGTTCAATTTATTCAAAATATCTCATAAAAACTTGACATTCGTTTTTATATGGAATGAAGTACTAAGTTTTGATACTTACGTTAAAAAAAAGATCTGTCAACTTACAGAGACACGTTCTATTTACACCAATCGATACATATAAATACACACACAGTCATGTGATAATATTATTTTTGACACTGTGCAAATAAAGTTTCATTTTAAAGAAAATTCAATATACAAGTGGGTTATGAAGCTGAGTAACAAAGCGGATTCACGAAGCCTTCCTTTTTGGCGAGAAAGACGGTTGCTAATTCCATCACGACTGCCTGACTAATGCAACAATGTTAAACGTGAGCTGTAACCTTTTATGTATCCTTTGTGTGTGTAGTAGAGAGATGTGTTGTTATACTTTGTATTTTGTGTTCTTTCTAGGTGCCAGTAGTTGCTGTGTTGTATATTGTCCGTGTTTAATATGTGCCGTGCGCTTTTGCCCTTCTTCGTTGTTTGTGTCTGTCGCTGAGTTGATGGAATTATTAGCCCAGGCTGCTAAGCTATGTGGCTAACAATTACATTTCAGCTGTCAACAACGCTGTGCACGCCAACTGCAGTAAAGTCACGCCAAGAAATCGTCAAAACGAGCTTGTTAACTAACTAATGCAATACTAAGCCCAATGATGCTAAAACCAGCCTTTCGACGTTGAAACTAAATAGTTAAAACGTAAATTTACTTACTTTATCGATTGGTTATAGGGGCATCACCGTGGACGATGATCTATGTGGCGCCGGTAACTTTTTCAGAAGCTTTACAATCTGAACTGGAATCAGATTTCGCACTGATAGCCACGGCATAGATCAGTAGGTACACAATGGGGTACTGACTCTGGGTCAGCTGTGACTGCGACAGAGCGCCGCTAGAGGTAGCCTTCTATTTCCGGTCGTGACGCTGCTACTCTTGTAAGAACTACGTCAGTGTTTCTTTTGTTTATGTGGAAAGTACGTGTAATTACTCGAAAGGCGCTCCTTTGTGTCTTGCAGCGAACTGGTCTCTCCGACATCATAAAACTGTGCAATACTTGTTGGTCGCTGCATAAACCATTGTCTTATGCTTGGATTGTATAATAAATATTATATGTAAAGGTCCTCTTATCGTAGTGGAGTTTATGCTTGAGCATGGAGTTGATACGTTTTAGTGTCATTAGGAGATGTGTAAATATGTATTCTATAAGCTCAGTGACCAGGTTTTATTGGTGTCAAACATACCGATGCTGTACTTGTGACAGTGTTGCAAATACGAGAAACTTTGTAAATTCTTTGTAAAATAACGAGGGGAATAATTTATCACCACTACAACGGCATTTCCTTGTTTGGTGATTACGGTATGATAGTTTGTTTCTTTGATTATATTGCACAATACCATGTGAATTAGTGATGGGTCGTTCTTGAACGATTCGTTCATTTTGAACTAATCTTTAATGTGACTCGGGAAGAAAATTTATTTAAAAAAAAACGCATTTTATTATAAATAAAAAAGATCTGTCAATTTCTGTCACTATAATTTTGTTACTGTTTCTTCTGTTTAGACAGGATCTGTGGTGTGTTATTTTATAAATAAATAATCCTGTTGCAAAAAAATTATTGATTAATTTGTCCTTTCATTGTCTTTGTCTATCAGTAAACAAACACTAGGCTATATAATAAAATAATCCAAGCCTACAATTACAAAGTACTTATAGTTAATAATTGTACACTATTCTATAGCAGTGTTCATTTTTATTCCAATTTTGAGTTTCCTGGTATAATAATTGTTTTTCCTATGCAGACTTAACATATTGAAGTTTCCTGGTATAATAATTGTTTTTCCTATGCAGACTGAACATATTGATCTAATATTTGTATTTAAAAAATGGTCAAAAAGGACATAATGACAAAGTAAAAGCAAATAACATTTTGAATTTGAATGATTAAGGTTAGTTTAAGATATTATGGTTATGATAACTTAAACTTCAAGTTGTAACCCAAAATGAAAAAAGAACTGGAGAGAGACAAATGACTGTTTGTAAGGAAGGTTGTAAATTAGTAACTAATTTCTATATCCAGTGCTGTCGCGTCACATAAGAATGAACGACTCGAAGGACTCGAAAGATGAACTAATCAATTCTCTTTCCGGCTCAGACTGCATAGGTTAAGCAGTTAGTTTTGTCTTGTTCGTAGTGTAATCAACATTTGTGTAAGCAGTAGATGTGTTAGGGAGGTAAAAGGTAACATTTTAATAATATTTTGCTAAAATTAACGAAATGACTCGAAAAAAGATTCGTTCATTTTACTGAACGAGACTCAAAGGTCTGAGTCGGTAAAATGATCCGAACTTTCCATCACTAATGTGAATTTAATGCGAAAAAACAAACTTATCAGCTCGCCCACCCAATAAGAATCGAAGCGTTTGCATGTAATAAAATGTGTAAGATATTTTCAAAAAGACTTTCCATGCAAGTGGAGCAAAAAGCAACAGCACAGAAAAGGCTGACAGCAATAAAAACCAAGCTGCAGCAATGGCATCCCAAAGAAGTACAATGAGGAATCAGTCATGGGAGAATTCACTGCCTTATTAAGCCCCTAGCCAGCCGGAGAGTGCAGCTCACTGCCTTCTGTCGCTCCAGATACAGGCCCACAGAAGTACACACTGCTTTTTTTCTCTAAATAAGGCAGTCTTATCTCAGTTCCTGTAAATTCTAAGCAACTCCCAAATATCCCGAAATCCGCAGTAGTGGCAACAGAGCGCACCCAGCACATTCTTTTGCCTTGTATGGGTAACTCGCGGCTGTGGGCGGGGCATCCTTGGGAGAACGGCGGCCTGCCATTGGCCGGGAGGGAGGATGGAGGTGCGCTGTTCAGGGCTGATGCTTTAAACAAACTTTAAGCTAACGGTCTCTCTCCTTGGGAAGCACGACTAGACGGAAGCATTGGAATCCTAATATAATTACTCTAAGGAACTCAAGGTAAGCTCTGTATTTTTCTTTTGCCATCTACAGTTAAGTTTGTGCTGTTTTTATTTGTTATATGTCCGTTTAAAAACAATGCAGAATTAATTATGACACTATAACCGAACTCAAGACAGGTATGTTCTGCATACTCTTACGATGTGATCCTCAATCTCCACGCAGCTCGGCGGTCTACAGGCTTTGCCACTAATTACATCAGATAAAAAACAAGCCATTATTTTATCTCTTGCTGTACTCAATGTCTGTCAAGTTGCACTGACTTCGCACTCTGTTGGCACTACAACTGTCTGTCCCTGTTGGGGACTGGAAGGGAGTGAGCCAGACACTTATATCCGTGCAAGTGAAGGAAGTGAGGGATGTAATTCACTGAGGCAGTTTGGAACAAAAGTGTTGTGAACTCGCGCTACATATTGCCAGATGAACTTAAAAGCAATACCAGACACCTAGCTAAAAACAGTCATTCAGCACAAAGAACACCACGGTCGTACCATATTTATGCCATTTGTAAATTTTTAATACATAAACATTGTTCAACGGCGCAAGTGGATTATGAGCATTTTCCAATTTTTTTCTTTTCAATATGGTTTGTTCGATGTGTTTAAAAGTAGTATTTTTATAAGCCTGCCTTTTTTTTTTTTTAGAAACTGTCAGGATGAAAGGTAACTTCATTTCTCTGCAGAAGTCAGCTGTGCATGAAAAACAAAGGGACTTATTTTAATTATAAATAGGATTGTAAGTGTTTAATCAAACAATATACTGTTTCAGTTGTTTGAACATTAACTGTTAGTTGAGAGAACATTTAGTCTTGCAGAGAATTTAACCAATGGCCTATAGTAATGAATGAAGTCAATAATTATTTAATGAAGAGTGGCATGGTAACCTTACACCAAAACGGTTATGGATCTGTTTCCTACCCCCACTCTGTGTTTCTTTGGGTTCCCCTGCGCAGTCTGAGGCAGTGGACCAGGTGGACTGGCGTCTCTGAATCTCCCTCAGTGCATGTGCTGTGTGACGCATTGCCTTCCCATTGAGGGTGTGTTCTGGGTTGGGCTGCATTAAACTGAGATTCTGAGAGAATGAACAAAACTATTCAATTAAGTGTAAACAATACCTCTCGCATGACACGTGATGGGAGTGAATGGAATTCTTCCGCTAGTGATCGATTCAATCATAATTGCCCGATTATAAGGGAGAGTGTGAAATGACATCTCTGCTGCCAGATTTGCACGTGGCGGTGAAACACTAGCATTTTGAATGCACACAGATGAGAGACAGTGATAAGGCAGACCCGGTTGTCATTTGTTCATTTCCGTCATCGCTGTCGATTTGTTTCATTTATCCGCGCAAGAGAAGGAGGGGCGATGTGGTCCTGTAGGCAGATGAGGAAAACGAGGATCAGGAGTAGGAAGGATTACTAGAGGACGTCCTGATGTCTGCTGATGCACAGCGTTGTGCATAGAACATTGTAGTCGTGCATCTATGAAGAGCAGCCCATATCTGGACTGAAGCCTGCAAAAGGCAGTCATCACCATACCCAGGACTGTACAGAAATCCGGCCTCACATTCCAAAGGTGGTCCCTGGTTGCAATATGACAGAATGATTTTTATTTATTTTTTTTTACTGATATTGTTCATTCATAAGAACGTTCTGCAATCAAGTCACACATTTGACTTTGACAAATTATTATTGTATTTACATTATTTACTTAGCACTATTTAATATAGATATAATATATAGCTGATTAATATTTAGGAATTGTGCTTTAATGTAGAAACCAAGTATATTGAGTGAACAATAAAACATCTAGTATAGGTGAATTATGGCATTTCTGTTTAAAAAGTGCCCTCTTCCTGTTAAAATAACCTTTGACTTCTAAAAGAAAAGTTTTAAAAAAGCATCAATGAAAATAACAAGAACATGGACAAGTCACATGGTGGTGATTTTGGGAATTCTACTCATCATGGTCATCATTAAGTTCTAAGTCCTTGTTTGTGACCTTCAGAGGTCTTTTGATCATCTCGCATACGCTTTTCTTCATCCATTGGCCCTATACCCCTGTTGCTTTCCTTTTTCCACAGGTCCATCCAACCACCAAGATGTCCAGCAAACGCACCAAGGGGAAGACCACAAAGAAGCGCCCGCAGAGGGCCACGTCAAACGTATTCGCCATGTTTGACCAGTCCCAGATCCAGGAGTTCAAAGAAGCTTTCAACATGATTGACCAAAATCGCGATGGTTTCATTGACAAAGAGGACCTCCATGACATGTTGGCATCACTTGGTATGTCAGTAGAAAGCTTGGGAGTATAATGGGCTGTGATTCTGAATCCATAATGGCCCTCGACTCCAAATCCGGACCTTGTTTTCAGTTTACCCAGGCAGTTAGTTTAATAATGACTGATTCTGATTGGTCAGAGGCTTTACACCTGGCTCACTGGTAAAGGAAGGCTGGAAAATCAGCAGGACTCGGCCCTTGTGGACCGTGATTTAAATAGGCCTTCTCTAAACATTTCAAATCCAGCCTTTTGAAAGGAGGATAAACAAGATAGAGAGTACAATTATGTTTTGGGAAGCTATTTCATGATAATATGCAGGCATAGTAGAAGAATTGAGAAAGAATTATGAAAGAAATTTGCACAGTATTTACAGCACATCGTAAAACTTAGTAATTGAAGAAGAAATCCAAGTCGAAACCCAACGTCAGTCAAGTGGTTATTGCGCACTGCTGATCTCTGACTCATTTTATCTCAAGGCTGCCATTAAACAATGGAATGTGGGTTTAGACAGGAAGTGATTAATGAGCAGTTACTTCACCATGCACTGACAATGAAGCCGCGTTCCTTCATTGTGCTAACAAAAGGAAACAAGATTAAGCAGCCATCATTGTGTGTATCCCAGGCAAGAACCCGTCGGATGAGTACCTGGAAGGCATGATGAGCGAGGCACCAGGCCCAATCAACTTCACCATGTTCCTCACCATGTTTGGGGAGCGCCTCAACGGCACAGACCCTGAGGATGTGATCCGCAATGCCTTTGCCTGCTTTGACGAGGAGGGATCCGGTATGATGGATTTCACTCAGCCTTATCCAAACCAGCTGTAACAATACCTAGTATTCCACAATTTGCAGGCAATATATACTGCGTAACTGTTAAAATATTCCCATGGCTTTTAAAAAACATTAAAAATCTCTAGCTCATTATTAATTAGCTCAAGAACTGCAGTTAATTTGCATTTAGCCTGAATCTCCTTTCAGTGCATTTTAGTTTGTAAATTATCCGGGTGTGTCTTTATAAAGCAATCTACAGTAACATAAGCGGGCGAATAGTTCGATAGTCAGTAATCGTTATCTATGTCCTGGTTATTTACTCTGGTAATTGGACACAGACCCAGTTTATTTGGTATGTGGATTTCCAATTCTGGAAGCACAATGGTGATGTATTTCAGGGGTGATCCATGAAGACCATCTGAGGGAGCTCTTGACTACCATGGGTGATCGCTTCACTGACGAGGAGGTGGATGAGCTGTTCCGCGAGGCCCCCATTGACAAGAAAGGCAACTTCAACTACTCCGAGTTCACACGTATCCTCAAGCACGGTGCCAAGGACAAGGATGATATTTAGAGACTGTCTTTTCACCTCTTCTTCTGATGACCTCTGCCGCTCACTGCAATACTCTTCCGCATTTGCACTTATACTTTCAATGCCAAAATAAACAGGAAGTTGTCATCAAGTGAAAAGTGAGCTTCCCCCAAATGTGCTGGTTCAATCACCCAGCATCCATAGCAGGGCTCACCACAAACCTTGGCACAAGTCCATCACCATTCTCCCAAAGTGACTTAAATAGCCGAACGCAGTTCAAGATGTGAAAAGTAAAGGTGCACTTTTAAACTTTTATCACTACCAGCTTGTGCAAGATGTGTAACCACCATGAAAATCGATTTGAAACTCAAAGCGTGGATCTAAAATCAGCATTAAGTCAGGTCATCAAGATCTGCAGATTAAGGGCTTTTCACATTCCACCAAACAGATGATTTGGGTCATTCAAGGTCTAAAGGAAGACCTCAGACATGATGACTGGTCCCTTACCTTAGAGTTGCACTCCGTCTGCTGTCGTTTACCATTTGTATTCTCTGTTGGAATAATAAAAATATTCCCTTATGTGATTTGAGGTTATTCAGCGATACGTGACGCATTCCACTCTTATCGTAGTTCAAACCGAAGAACCGTGACCAAATTTCATCACTCAGAGGAAGGTGTACATGAAGCTGATAAAGGCTTTAACAATCACTGCCATATCTTGTGGTTTGTACAAGCAGTAATGGGAAAACTGGCACAATAGGAGGAAAACAGGCCTATCTGACTGCTAGTGGGATTTCTTTCAGCCAAGCTCCTTATCTTTTCGCTTTGGCTCTAAACTGAACGACTTAGACAATGGAAATTACTTTCACCCTAAACACATTGGCGGTGGTGGTGGGGGCTTAGGCTTCAAAGAAGGCCATAAATACTAGTAGGGGATATTACCCGTAGGAGGAAAGTTCAGGTCCAGAAGGCACAAATCCAGACCAAGGTTTTAACCATCCACATGAGTATTCTGTGAATAACACATCATCCTCAATTAGATGGTTGAAATAAAACCTTGGTCCGGATTTGTACGTCTTAGACCTGAACTTTCCACCTCTGGTATTACTATCAGTTTGATGGAGAGTTTGATGATGTAGTTTTGCTCATACAGGTAAATCAATGCAGACGAGTTTAGCATAAACAAACCTGTGTGAACTCCAGCCCTCGAAGGCTGCAGTGCGGCACTTCCTAGTGGAAGGGTGACACATGGCACGCAACTCAACAGATCCTGTCAGAAAGTCCAGCAGTGTGACAGCCTATGTTCAGTCCCTTTGTACCAGGAGTGGCCAATCTCATCCGCAAAGGGCTGGTGTGTATGCAGGTTTTTGGGATAACATGCAAGTCAGCTGTTTAAAACCAGGTGTTAGGACTCTCCATCCAGTCCTCTAATTACGGAGCTGCAGTGAAAACCTGCATACACAGCGGCCCTTTCTGGATAAGATTGGCCATCCCTACTTTATACACCACCTTATTATCATCCTCCAGCTGCAAGCATGATGTCCTTGATGACTTAAGTAGGCTCACCTTCAAGGGAACACTTAGAAATGCTTCGGAAACCAAATATAAGCCCCTATATAATAAATTAATTTGAAACAAGTGTAGGAAAATTAGCCTTTTATTCTCCAAAATGCACATACAAAAGGGTACAAAGTTTAAGACTACAGATTGATAGCTTAAAGAGGTTTGCTTCCTGAATGATGCGGCCCATGAAGTGGCCCCCCACCCATTATTCCAGAAAGGCACGATCTGCCGAACGCGAGACGAGATGCTTAAACACATCAGAACGCAAAGATGACCAATATTCCCATTTTGCTACAACATTGTTTAAGAGGAAAAAAACAATGCAACACTTTACATTTGCATCTATAGCCTCACATTCAGATAATATGAAAATGCCCCTACAGGAACATTATCAGGGAAATACATTTTTCAGTTTCAGGATAATATAGTGTGATAGGCTGGAGTCCAACTCACTTTGAACATCACATTCTAGGCAGAAATGTCTGACTGATCCTAGTCACACAACAGAGCTGAAAAACTGCAGGTTTCGAAAACAGGTAGAAATGGATTGTTACACTATCATTACTTAGAACTCAAATCATGACAAAAAGTGGCTTCTTTAGCTTCTCCCTGTGCAGCACAAAACAGTATTTCAGGTTTAATGCGCAACTTGAAGCTGAAATACTGCTGTACTTAATTGCTTTCCTTAACTATATTTGCACTGAATGAACCTAGAGTAAGAAATTCCGGGCATGTAACAAATGAGCAGCAATTTTCGGGGTCGTCCCACCCAGGAAAACGTTTTGTTTCACGGAAACTGTAGAGTTGTTGAGGGGAAAAGCGGCTGCAAAATTACAACCTTCTAAAACGAATTCTGAAAAAATAAAAAGTCTGACAGTCCAAACTCCTCCCCCAGTGTCAAATAAAGCAAGAGTCCTCACTTCTGAAATGTGAACAGCCCACGGACAGATAGACCATCTCAACCCCATCTGAGGACTTTGGAAATGCTCTAATGACACAGTGATCGGTCCAGTTGGTCCGCTTTCAAACACCCGCCGTTCCTGAAGGAATCTGGCAGCGGTCTCTAAACACCCCAGGGGAACGAGGAGCCACAACACAGACCAGCATCCCCTCCTTCCTGGGCTCCCAGCAGACAAGCCGCTCACAGCAGAGTCCCTTACTGAAACTAGAACGTTCAGCAGGCTCCATTTTTAAAGTGCGTACAAAGGTTGCCTATAGGAAGTCAAAACCCATTCATCTACTACTGGCAGCACTGAAAGGCAATGAAAGAGCCTGAACCCATCTAGCGCTGCGCATCTTTATAAGCTTCCCACTGTAAAGTATCAAGACATCCATCTTCTAAATGTATGTTCTGGTCTGGTCTGTTCTGGGTCTCAGAGTATGACATAGATAATACCAATGAAATGTGCTTGACATGGTCCTTCCCCATCAAACCTCCATATTATACAAAAACAAAATATGAAAACCAAAACAAAATTCCAACTCATTAAAAAAAAAAAATATATATATATATATATCAAAGCACCTATAAAAAAAATCATGCTACACTTGTCATACCACTTTGGCGAGATGAGCGAACTCGACCTGCTCCCCCGTCGTGGGTGAAGCTGGGGCCTCAAACATGAAAATAAAACTGCCACGACCTGAAGCTACATTCCCTGTTTGATTCGCGGCCCCATCAGTTAACCACCTCCCGGACGGCGCAGAGGGTGGGCCGAGGGCCCCAAGCGGTCAGCCTGCCCTCGCCGCACAGCACCCCCCACACACTCCCGCCAGGGGAGGCGCCGTTCATCTTCTCAGCCGGCAAACCATGTGTGGCACCAGTCATTGGAGTATCCCGCCCTGGGGGCTTCCGATCGTCCGCAGAGACCCCATCCGCCGAGATGGGTGCTCCGGGCGATGCCGGCGCGGCCCTGTCCGTGTTCGGTGCCTCCTCGGAGTCCGCGTCTCCCCGGCCCGAGCCGCCCCGCTGTAGCTCCTGCTCCGCAGCCCGCTGTAGAGCCGCATCCACCAGCAGCCGCAAGTCACTGAAGTCCTGGCTACACGACTCCGGGGGTGTGGGGGGCGGCGTGTTGAGCGTCGGGCTTGTGGTGCCGTATCCACCGGCCCGCCCGGCCCCTTTGGCCACACCCCCATCTCCCGCCCGCAACAGGGCTGCGGGGGTGTCCCCACAAGGAAAGCCCAGGGAGAAGCCGGCGCTTGACAGGATGGCAGTCGCAGTGCTGCCCAGCAGGTTAAGGTCCAGCAACGGCGTGGAGCGTATAACAGAGGGACGGGGGACGGGGAATTGAGGGATTGCGCCGTCCGTTTCGACTGGCGGTTTGGCCGCTCGCCGGGAAATGGTGAAGTGATTGGGGTCTTTGCCATCTTTCCTCAGCAGGTCTGGGAGAAGCCTCCGTCGGGCATTGATGAACCAGTTACAGATCTACAGAAGCACAACAGACCGCTAAGTCACTTTTCGTGATTTAGGCAAAATGAAATACTGAAAGATACCGAAAATGAAAAATATTAAAATGAAACAGTCTGCAGTCGACAAACATACACAAGTACTGAACTCTAAGAAGCCACTACCTCTAACAGAACACCTGTTATAATACATAAAACGAGCAGAGCCAATAGCAGCAGAAGGTAAACTCAATATCCCGTGTCCATATAACTCCCTCTAGTGGCAGCGCTGCACAACTGCAATTTTGGTATGACTGCAGGTCACCAGCTGTAATGACATCACAGTACAAAAATGTCAGAAAGAAGACAAATAGTCCTGATATTCCAGCAGGCCACAGGAAACATGCCTGTCAGTACAACGGAAACCACACTGAGCCATGTGCAGGAAATTCCTTTAAGCAAAAAGTTAACAATCACCTTCAGACATGTATTGGGATCTAAAATATTATTTTAAGAGCAATAGAAAATAGGAATGAGTACAACACAGCAGTAACCTTGGACATTAAAGAAAAAGTTCTGCAAAGGACAATGTACAAAAATTGAATTACAACAAATTTGTTATTTTAGATGGCGGAACCGTTGTATCTTTTCCCAATTGCATTTCAATCCTCTGCTTTGAGGACAACAGTTTCATCAGCTAAACTGCAATTATGGGATATTAGTATAGTAAGACAAGTAATCACTGGATTAATTTTTCAAACATTCATCTCGGTATACAGAGTCATGAGTCAAGTGCTAGACAGGGTACAATTTGGTTCATATGACGGCTTTGTCTGGGTAAATAACACGGACATCACCACCCACAATGCTCCAATAAAAGGCAACTGCATCGATGGGTAAAAACTGTCACTTTGGGGAAATAACCAGATACGTCTGCAGGAGCTAAAAGAACATTAATTGATCACGCATTAAAATTGCATGCATAGGCGAATGGACAATCAAGTCACTGTGGAAAGGAAACACATTGAACCGAATAAGCCTAGATTATTAATTTAACACCAGCAACGAGACTGGGAAAGCAAGGCAGTTACCTGTAACACAGAGAGGCTGGTCTGCCCCGAGAGGCTCAGTTTTTCCTGCTCGGATGGGTAGGCGTTGAAGCGGTGTTCGTACAACCAGCTCCGCAGGACCTGCACGGCTTCTTTTGGGAGATTCCCGCGGCGACGGCGCTTCCCCGGACCGCCCGACAGATCCAGCGGGACGCCCTCGCCCCCGTCATCCTCGCACGGGTCGCTATCTGACAGCACAGAGAGCTCGTGTCCCCGGGTGCGCTCCGGGTGCAGGGCTGGAACGAATATTGGACATGTCACGTCGATTAAGGCCAAAGTTGCAAAATAAAAAAAATTAAAAGCAACAACATTCAGTTGCATGTTTATCCCAGTTAGACAAACACCATAAATCTATTCAAACTGGAGACATCGTTAAAACGTAAAATGCAAAACGTACAGGCCATCAACTAAGGGACATCGGGGATTGCTGGCGAACATGCGAAATCCTCCCCCCACCCCCTGGCAATCGGATCTCCCGCAAGTGTGAATTCCTAGACACTTTCCCGACAAAAGGGAGACACGTCGGACAATGCAAGTCCCTTAACTTGGCCACACACACAAAAACACACACAATGCTATTCCTGCAGCACCAATAAATCTGCCGCACTTCAGATACTCAAGGCCCGCAAGTACAAACGTCCCGACCGACACGACACGTCGGCAGTGCATTACTGTCATGCAGCAGAACGAGACCGAGTCATCTCCGCGCAGTATAGATGATTTGTCAAACATGTTGTTCAAACTCACGATCCCAGGCAATTATTACCGATACATTTCTTACTGACCAGTGATAAAGTCTTCACACTGCTTGCCACTAATTAATAATGGCAATTAATCAGGATGATTCGGGGACACTCGCCCATTTGCCGCAGAGCCAAAGCCTTCCAGCGTGCCAAAAGGGCTGTTATCTGCACTGGCTGGAGACCATTCCCGCTCCGCTTCTTCAGCATGTCAGGCACTGGAATTCCCCTTCCCCATGAGGGTTAATATCCCACCGAGTGCATTTAAATTGTTACAGGCAGAAACGAGGAAGTGAAACGGGCTTGAGATACACGCATGGCAGTGTAAAGTGAGCCCCTCCGGTTTCTTAACAACCCTCCTGACTTCCAAAAAATTCCCTAGTTAAGGTTCAGCCACCATCTGGCTGACTGGCTAATACAAAAGATCCCTCCCTCCGGACACAGGCCTCCTCACTCAGCACTGTTTTTCCTGCGTTCCGCCAGATGGACACCATGCTTTAGTACTTCCCAACATAACTGTCCCACCAAAATCAGCCGCACGCGTTTGCGCTCTTATGCACAAAACAAACGCACTCTAAAATCCCGAACTTATACATATTCCACCCCGCCGTGGCCGGAAAACAGTCTCCGTGAGTGCTGGTGGTGGGGGTGCACGCCAGGAAAATTCTACTTACCTCTTTTCAATGTTTTCATTCTTAGGGGTGGCCGAAAATCTTCGCGAAATACCCACCTTCAGAGCGAAAAAAAATCACAATTTCGAAACGCCGAGAGTATCAAAGGTGTATTTCAACTCGAGCGCTGGTTACCTCAACAGATACAATGTCTCCTAGCAATGTTTCCCTTTAAAACGAAATCCCCCGTTTTTATCAATTGTCCCTCGGCAGTGTCTACCTGCACGCAGTGGTCCGCCCGTCCTTAGCTCTACCAACCAGATGGTGGGACTCACGATGACACCGCCTACTGTGTATGCGTAGTCCAATCACGGCCATCAAAACTATCCACGCAACCCCGTGTATAATAGATTGAGTGACAGCGAAAGCATAGCTTTCGAAAGCCAAGAATGCACGTTTTGTCCGGTGGCGTTGCGCTGAGGTTTGAAAATCTTAAAAGTTTATAACGCCTCCAGAATCATTTATTTAACTTAAAATACACCTGTCTACCGATGGAGTAAACCTGTTTCCTGTATGATGATCCTAGATTACAGCAAAATCAAAGTCGTTAATGAACTAAGTAAGTTAGTAACCGTTCGTATGCAACGGTATACAGTGCATATATGTTATTCAGCATAAAAGTATGTGTGTGGTAAATTTAAATGTGTGGTCACCCGGAGTACAACTACAACGATCTGTTTACCTGAGAATATTCGTCTCGGTGTTTCACATGCTAATGGTAGTGAATAATTCTTTAAACGGCCCATTTTTCATTCAAATGGAGCACTTCCTCTGGGTTGACATTCATTCAGTTATAATCCCTAAACTACCACTCATTGTATTATAATATATTGTTAAAACGTAAGGCATGGAACACTTCAGTTTGAAGATCTGGTAAGTGTTACCGACGTGCAAAAAGAAACGTGGGCCGGTTTTAATCACTCTTGTGTTACTTGGCGTTTTTAAAGCTTACTACAAAACGCACAGTATACGCAAACGGTTAGGTTTAGTGAACGGATGCTGCTTTGTTATAATATCTGCGTTTCCGTCAATCGTGTGTGTAAAGCTCACCAGTGCACACGATACGAAATAAGATACAAAATATGTATATATATTTCACAAATTTTATTGAGAGATATTTTTCATAGTTAGGACAAATGCGCCCTTTCCTACAGAGTAAATTAAAATCTAAACATAATTCTGTTGCCCGCTGTTTTTAAAGCAGGCGGGGGATGAAGCACATGGATTAGAAGGATCACAACGGACCTCCAGTTTCCATTCTCCATCTCCCTCCTCCCTGACAACAGTTTTATTTTGTCTACAGGTCAGAGTGCCACGTTTTGGGACACAAGTACACCCCTTACACACCCATTAACAGTCTGTCAGGCAACCAGCTTCACCCAAATGACAAAATACATTTCCAGAATAACAGCGTGACTTTAACCCATATTACATATATATCAGAAATAAAACATTTCGTAATGTCCGCATTACCATAGTATTTGTCTCTCCGACATTCTTCCATCCCTGTATGTTTGCGTTGACATTCATAAAAAAAAACATTTGTTTAAAAAGCATTTCCGTTGTTTTAGAGCCCTTTTCCCTGGTTTGCTCCCCCCGCGCTTGCACAGAAATAAGTACGAGAAAAACTGAAGGACAAAGAACGTAAAAATACCATTTACCTTCCAAAAAGTTTAGTTCCTGTTTGTTACAAAGGTACATATTTTATTGTCATTTGCATTCATATCACAGGTAGTAGTAGTGCATATACTTTGGGGATGTTTTGTTTATTGCCATTTTAAACACTAGAAAACAAACGCGGAAGCAGATAATTAAAATCAATTGTATATACACATTACTCAGTATATCAACACTAGTTTGCTCATCGTGTTAAATGTAACGTTTTAATCCAGGTGCACCTATAATTTCACGTGAAGTCTATGAAGTGTCAGATATGTAGAAATGAACCTGTATTTATCATCCAGATATGCTCTAATGTACGTAAGTCTGGGTTCAAGAAAATGTATAATTGACCAAATAGGTCAGTACAACACTACTAGTACATTTTTAATCAAACCTGCAGATCTAAGAGCTAAGAAATGAAGTTTGATATGCTATACAGCGGACGGGGAAAATACAATTAGTATTGTCTGTGTTTCATTTATGTATTTAGTAGTTGCTATTCTAAAAAAAAAAAAAGAAATTCATTTCTTATATGTCCATGAGGGGGCTGGCAAAAAAAGACATGGAGTCCTCTAGATTTGGGTAACTTTAAAACTTTGTGTACAAATAGTTTGTTCACAAAACACAGTGAGGTTCTTTAGTGTGAAGTATTCATCTGGACGTGTTGAGTCTGATATCTGAAAAAATCCTCTCCCCATGTTAATTAGGTCAGTGAATTTCAATGACTTTAATTGTTATGCAAATGACGAATCTGTATTGTGTGCGTGCTACTGAGTTCAGCCCCTGTCAGCTATGAAAACGCTCCTGATCCTTGTGGTGTTCAGAGTAGTGTAGTGTTACTTACAATTGATATATTTCACATGCAGTGAAAAAATACATGTAAGTATTCATTTGGGGTGTTTCCCCAAAGTGTTTAAGGTCATTCTTAACTTTGGCCACATCAACCTAGTAATCGTTTGTGTGGTTAAACTTAATTTCAGTTATATTAGTCATGATTCATCAACTAATTATCTGACTGCGCACTCACCTTGAAGACAGTCATCGATTTCTCTAAATCCACTTATTCCCATTTAGTTACACAAACAATATTACCCCAAACTGAGAAGACAACAGGCCCAAATGAGCAGCGGTTCCCTGAGAGGGAGGTACAGTACACTGTAAACACCTTGGCAGGTGGGAGGTCAAATATGGGACGCTGGCCATTTGGGTCATTTTGTTATATAGTCTGTGGGTCATTAAGCACAGCAGGCATGTAACACCACAATGAACTTTTCACTGAACAAAGCAGTTTCCAAAATTCATTAGACCAGAAATATTTATGTTCATATTTTGTGGTCAGCTACCGAACTCACGGTGCATACATCAATCTTCCAAGGTACTACAGTTTAATAGTCAAAACCTTATTTTACTTTGCCAAACAGCAATTTCAAAGAGACATGACAATTCACATTCAAGTGTTCACATGTCAGTTTGCATTCTGATCACAATTGTAGCTTCTGAAATGTCATAATGTTTCACTGATAGTTATAACTGGTCAAGTTAAGAAATTGTGCTTCCTTTAGGATATTTTAGCTAAACAGTAATGCTTGACATTATCTAATTTATATAATATTTTAGATACCAAACAAATGCTAGGTTGTAAAATATGCTCTTGGTCAACAGAACAACTCAAGGTGAAATCATGTTGTGCCTTAAGCATTACTTATTGGTACATAAATTATAAAAGGAAAAAAACAAGATGATGTGGACAAATAATCATTGCACAGAATGTTCCCTTACCCTCACGTCCACTGTCACCAATATACCGCTGTGTTCAATCAAATGATCTATGCAGTTCTTCTGTCTCCAGAAAAAATGCCTCCAATTATTTGACTCTGCACTATTGATCTATTTCCGTTGTAGCCCTTTCTTTCTAAACGGTTAAAAGTAGTTGTTGCCAATACACAATTAAATGAGATATAAACACAACGAAAAAGCAATACTACCCCTATGCAGGATTGAAAACAGGAATTATGAAATAGAAAAAGCACAATGGTTATTCCCTGCAGGGGCGCTGCTAAGGATTTTGGGCCCCATGAAAAGGATCTTGACAGGGCCCCCAACACAGCTGAGACAATTTTATTGGGGGCTTCTCTGGGCCCCCATCTCAGTCATGGGCCCCGAGAATTGTCATCGTTTACCCCCCCTTTACAGCGCCCCTGATTCCCTGCCCTGCGTCCACAGCTTCCAGGATACTCTCCGGATACCCGTGTCCCTGAATACTAGCGAATAGCTTAAATGGGGAAAATATATGGACAATTTTTAGAGATCCTCGACAATATTTGCAAGCAAAATTCGACCACTTAAAAACAAGATCTGTAGTGTATTTTTTTTTTTATTGTAAACGAAATAATAGTATGAATGTATATCGATGGATGGCTGAATTTCAGTACTGAAAAAACGTTCAGAAATACATGAAAAAAAAAAAGTTTGAATGCGACGAGTAACGCTGTCCACATAAGTCAATCATCCTTCGCACAACCCTCAGCTAGAAATGAAGGCTCAGTGCCAGTCAACCAGGCAACATAGAGCGCTGGACAGCCACCTCTCTCCTGAAGGGGGCGCTGGACAGCCACCTCTCTCCTGAGTGGGGCGCCCATTTAGCAAGCCAATGTTACGTCGTCTCAGACGAACGGCGCCATCGGTGAAGCTCGCCTACTGCGTCACACAGGTTTTGGCCGGATACGACATTCACAACGAGCACAACATTTACACTGTCCAAAAAAGAACCAGACTCATTGCCAAATTTGCATTAAACTTGTCAATTAAGGGCGGGCACCTGATCAGAGTCTGTTGCTGTATGTACTACCCACCGAAACGCAGCAACAGCGCACATTGATAAGTGTTCCTCTGTACCCCAGAGCAAACTTGAAATTACCTAGGAGAACGAGGATACTGATCTGCCTGTGTACCGTAATCCCATGCGCCCGAAGTATCCGCGGTTACTGTAACGCTCATGCGTCAGGATTAGCTCCCAGCCCCGTTCCCTCGCGGCCACCTCCCGCCAAATCGGGCTATTTATAAAGTACAGTCGCGGGTAAATGTTAAGAGGTCGCGGGTTGCCAGTTTTTCGGCTGCTTTCATGACGTTCTGCGGCAGCCGACTAAGTAGGAAAATAAATTATTATAACTACAAGTGTCTCCTAACACTGAGCAATTCTGACTTACTGGCCAACCAAAATCAGACAGACGCACACGGAAAGCAAGGCTGCCAACTCATCCACATCTGACGTGACACTGACACGTTCAGACTCTCACGCAGGTGATATTATGGAAAAGCTATATTATTCCCTTATAAACCTAAAATTTGGCACATCAGAAGTGTTGGGGTAGTTTGTAAGCCCTACAAACCAGGGATGTCAGACTCCAGTCCAGGAGGGCCAGAGCCCTCCGTAGCTTAGTTCTTTCCCAGTTCCATCACAAATAATTCAGCACAAAAAGGTGCAAGGACCTGAATCAGGTGTGGTAATGGAGGGAAATCCCAAAAACGTGCAGGTCTCCGGCCCTCCAGGACTGGAGTTTGTCATCTGTGCTACAGACTATTTATAAAGTACTGAAACTCTTACATCCACGTATCATTGTGTTTAACTGAGGGTTTTAAAATGTTAAGCGTTTGAATATCATCATCATGCAAAGTACTGGTTTATTTACTTGAGATACAGTATACTGAGATTTCAAATATTGGGCTACTTTCAGCTTCAGTTGGGCAGATCTTAAGCAGAGCTTAGGCTGGAGATTTTTGCTGAACCTGGCAACACTGACCACAGCCCAGTCGTAATAAGTCACGCGTAGAACTGAGGAGCTGGCATTCGATTGGACATCACCTGAAGTTGGCATTCGATTGGACATCACCGGACATGAACTATTCGGATTCATCTATCACAAAGAGAAATTACCTGTGATCAATAATTCTACATACATTTACAACAATTTAACAAACCAAGTATTGTTCAGTATTATTAATTTAAACTACATTTTTTTAATGCTGCTAGTGTTAAAATATGAGTTATAAATAATGTTAATGAAAGTTTCTTTTTTCCTCTTTCCCAGTTCCTGTCTCCTGACCTAAAAAGGTATAGGAGAAACCCCCAGGCAAGCATGTGCCTGTGGTCACAGTCATTACGTATTTATGGTAATTTTCACAATGGGCACTTTGTCACAAGAAAACCCACAACAAATGGAGTAATTAATTACATTGGCTTTGATGCATGAAATATGTCCTTTGTAGTTACATACTTGACAAGAAAGATTTTTAAATGCTGCATTGGTGTGACCTTCTGAATTGTTGCTGTCCGAAATGACAGCTCTGTACTCCCCAGACAATGCTGTCATTTTGGTTAGCTATCTAAGCTGTACTCATCTCATACTCACCAATTTGGACGATTTCTAGAAGTATTGGATGGATCACCTGGAAATGTTTAAGTTATTGTGCTTTTACCTGAATGCTGTGAGTCTTTGTCGTGATATGTAGGTCTGAAAACTTATTCATTTAGTGTGCATTCCAATACTACAATTTGCATAATCTTTCCCCATGTTAGGTGGTTACTTGTATAGTAATTAAAATGTTTAAAAGAGGCATAATGTCTTGAACACACTGAACTGTTATGACTAGTAATGTAATGATATGTTGCGGTGAGGAAGGTTGCTCAGCCAATGCATATATACTTGGAGGAACCTTGGAGAAATTGCTGGTTGGTTGTAGTGTTAAAAGAAAATGTGATGGCAAAGCATTACCAAAAATATAAAGCATGACTACCCATATCCGAAGTACCATTTTTTGTATCTCGGAGCTGTCTTTTTTTTTTTGGGGGGGGGGGGGGGGGCTCCGCACCATTGTTTTGGCCTTGGAAACTACTCCCCAAATAAAGTTTTTTTCCCCTCGTCTATTAAGGGGTTTGGGGGGG